>BSSO01000605.1:0-23289 GCA_030267885.1 Mesembryanthemum crystallinum
ATTGGTATATTCTTGTTTGATTTGTTTATGTTCTCCCAGATACTAATGAGATCCTGAGTCGGGTTGCAATAGCAGGAGGTCTTCGTGATGTAGAGCAGCTCTTGATTGAACTGGAAGAGAAGGTCATGAAATATCCAAGATTGAGGCTGTTGACCTAATGACGAAGAAGCTTGGGTTGGAAGCACTAGTGGATTATGCCATAGCAGGGTCTTTTAAAGGATGGGGAAGCTGTGAGCATGCCTTGAAGTCCTACGAGAAGGTATGTGTTTGCTCATATGCTTTATTTCATATTTTAAAGATAATGCAAAGGTATTATGCATAGTAATGGTAATCTGTGATTTTTCTTATTTGTTGTAGTGTGTGGAAGAGTATGGGGAAGATTACAGTCTGACAAGAGGTTATCTTGAAGACGTGAGGAAATACTGTGGCTGGAAAGGGTAAGGCGATGTAATTAGGGTCCTTCTTTGCTGAAATGGCTAAAAATGTTGGAGGTTATGGTAAACTATGATAGCATCTGTATGCAACTGATTTATTTTATGTCATGGAGCAATTCAAAATCCTTGGAAGGAAGAAGGATGAACGGAATGGTTTGGTTTATCAGTAGTCCATTATTTTGTCAATTGTGCAACATTTTTTGGTCTCATTATGCACAACTAAGGAGGCAGTTTGGGCAATTTGGATCTTCTATACACTGCTTCTGAACTGAGATGCAAAATCTGCAACTGGGACAAAGAGCAGTCTTAAGGATCAATACTCTACTAGTACTTGTATCATGATGATCATAGTCCCCCACCAACCTTACTAGGATTCTTTCTCAATGCTATTAGCTTTGGCTTCATAATATTGAGTACTTAATTATATTAACTAATGTTATGATAAAGAACCCTAAACAAATCTATAACCCTTTAAAAGCAAGGATGGGATTATGGGAATTTACTGTTCAAATGAACACTTCAACCCATATTTACCCGTTTCACCCCTACTCTTTTTATGTTTTACTTTTTTTTTTTCTCCTTTATCTTTCATTTTTCGGAGGCTTTCGCTTACACCTTGCGTTCCCCTTACCCCGTCAGCCTCAATACCTTCCTAAATCCCTCAACCCTCACAAGTTAAATCTCGTACTCTCTGTCCCTTCCCCACCCACGTATGGATCTTCCATTTCAGAGCTTACTACCAGCTTTGGACTCGTCTTCCATTTTGGCGTTGGTATCACTTCTGCATCCACACAGCACCGGCTTCAACAACAATGATTTCTGGCAAGAAGAATTACTAACCTTAATCCGGGTGCAAACCCTAATTTTTTCCACTTTTGCTCTTCTTCTCTTATGGTTACTCAGATTTTCACGGTTCTTTTATGTTAATATTCGAATTGCACTAGGCTGACAGTGACATTCATTGATTTTCACAATCAGCCCTATTTTTTTTGCCTTTCAGATTGAGTTATTTGAGTATTTTAGTGTTTACTGTGTTTGTAACTGATTGATTTAATGAATACAGCCAGATTCTTTATGATAAATTATTTCTCATAGATTTTCAATTTTGCTTCTCAAATTAGTTGACAACTGCACTTTCCATGCTATGAACTCGCATTCTCGAGCTTTGAAGGATGATTAACATGGAAACTAAGGCTCCCCTCTCTCTCTCACTCTATTGCATTATTTTAAATTAATACTCCCTCCGTCCCTAATTAAAAGTGTCGTTTCGTATGTGAGTTGCGGATTACGAAACGACACTTTTAATTAGGGACGGAGGGAGTATTAAGATTTGCTATATTGAAATCAAATGCATTAATATGTGCTATGAATTTGGTAGTGAAAGACAATTTGTGAACATTTTATCTTTTGGAAGGTGCTATTTGGAGATGCTATTTGGGCTTCCTATGAATTTCAGTGGTAAATCTTGATTTTGAAAATTTCACTCTTTTTCTTGTTTGTTCATTGACATGTTGGTTTTGGTGGGATTGTTCTGTCATAATGATTGACTTGTTGATAATGACATAGGCATGGTACATCTTCTTGAAGAGTGGGGTCAATGAAACTGATGGAATCTTACCATGGTGGAGAAAAGTTTTGGACCATTGGTTGACTACTCTGGTTTCACTTGATCAGATGGTTCTATAGTTGGTTCCACTACAATTTGATTGATATGCTTGACCTCATTGGTTATCGATTAATGCAGTGATGTTCATCCATGCTATATTTTATACTTTGTGATCTTATAAATCACTTGGTGCTTTGTCTGGTATTAGCTTTGATTCCATGTCTTTGATCTATATTGTATTCATGAATTCTGGTTCTGTTATGCCTTGTGTTCTTACTAATAAAGTACTCCTCCGGATCCAAAATCTGTTCAAGTTAACACGTAATTAATAAGAGAATCTGAAATGAGTGTTTTCTTTTTTCAATTAGGTGTTAAATATTCATTTGATTTAGAAGCAAATGAGTGGCAATAAAGTGGTATTTTCTAGGCTTGAACCCTGTTTTTGTTAAATTACTTCATCTTCGACACACTTGAAGAACATCCATCATTCTCACCCATCCTTACTAAACTATTTCAGCATTCACTTCTCAGATCTGAAAAGAAGAATGATAATATGAAAACTCTCAGAGCAAGAAGAAGCAGAAGTCCTGCAAGGTGTTCTGTGCAGTCAGGAAGGTTGGCTTGTTTGATGATAATTCTCCTTTAAATTTTCTTTTTTTCCCGGTGTTTCCAAATTTATTTTCCCCATTCCCTAGAGTCCCATGTCTTACTCTTTGTCCTCTTCCCATCCATTGTATTAGATCTTCATTTCAATCCTTTCACCCATAGCTTACCATGAGCTATGGTCCTTTTCCCATCCATTTTTAGGCGTTTGGTTGATAAATGTTTGCATTTATTCTGAGGTAAGGTAATGCTTACTCTATTAGGTTTTGACAATTCACTCTCAATTCGAATGTAGAGCTTACTTTTACGTTTACTGGAATGTGATATGTGATTCAACATTCATGGATTATAGTTTTTACAGATTGTAATACTTTGTTGCAGCAAATTGTCAATGAATTCTGCAACCATCCCTGGGTTTTCAGACCAAAAGGTCAATTGATTGAAGCCCTTATTTCTCTGTCTAATGGCCGCTTTCTTTCCCCAGATGCTTGTGGTTCATTGAGTTTGGTACCCGCTACCGGATAACCCAGGTACCTCTTTTTCTCCCTTCTCTAATATGTGATAACTTGTTCTTTTAAGTTGACATGTATCTTAGATTGGGTGCTTTTGCTGAGTTTACTTTGAGTTTCATATTTTCAATGGTATTTGTTACTATAAGACAAATATGTGTTTCTGCTGTGTTTTTGCTTCTCTCCTTTCTTAAACCCCTTAATCTTGCTATATAAGCTGGTGAGCTTTCATGGTCAATCTTAGTTCTGTTTGCAGGTCGACAAGTATATTAGTGAGGGAGTTGCTACCCTGCTGGTTCATGTCCTTGGCCAGTAGCCATAGATGTCAATGCATAATGTTTCATGAATTTTGAGTTAAAGCAGGTAATTAGGACCTATTACAGATTTAAATGACAATATGCCATGTCTTTATTATCTATTAGACACTTAGATTTTTGTTTGTCTCATCTTGCAGCATAGGTATAACCCTTTTTATTAGACAATACATACCATCTTTGTGTGATAGATAATTAAATTGTGTGATTTATAACAACAAAAACGTGGAAAACAATGAGGCGAAGCAATGGGATCGAACGTTAGCCAGGTTGTTATTTTGTAGCGTATGCCTTATGGTTGTAAATAGGTGGTGTATGACATGTAATATGAGGTCCAAATCAATTACTGAACTTGATGGCAACTTTCGTAGTGTATGCCTTATGGTTGTAAATTAGAGGAGATGGTTGCGGTAATTGCTTTTGTCTTTCCAAAACAAAAAAAGAAGAAAAGTTAAATGAAAAAAATAGAAGGCAGAACGACAGTGGACAATGCCTTCTTGCCCCCCTCCCTCCTCTCTCTTCATATGTCACAGACTTGGAGCGTCGAGGACAAGCAGGCAATTCGTTCCCCTTCCCTTTTCTCTCTCTTCCCTCCACCATGACCACCACCAAGTAGCCACCCCCAACTCTGCCCTATTTCTACCTCCACAGCTCCAACCATCACTACCTCAGACTAAGACACTCTCATCCCCGTCGTCAATCGGAGCCCTGATCGTCTATACACCTATTTCGTCCTCCACCTATGGTGGCATTGCAATCGGGCAACCGTCCGATTTCTAAGATCCGTTCATCTTCGTAACGGTAAGTTATTCAATTTTATTTAATTCTTTGAACAAATATTGGACTTAGTTTCCAACATTTAATCCAATGACCACCCCTATAATATCCTCTGCTTAACAAATCCTCATTCATTTTAGTCTTCCCCAATTAATTGTAATACAATAATCCTTTATGTGAATGCTCTAACCTGCAATATTTCAGTTACAATTTACATACACCATGAAAGTCAAATATTCTGGATTGTTTATGATGAAATCGAGAAGGTGGTGGATGCTCAGGAATTGGCGCAGAGGATAGGCGAAGGTTGGGACCTACCTGGCTACCTGCAGCATGTACTCCTAAAGAATTAGCTTTATGCTTACTGGGTATGGTGCTATCCTTTTTGATGATTCATGGTTGATGTTTTAAAGTATGAACTGGATTACTTATTGGTTGCTTTGATTATGAGTAGTGTTAATAGAATGGTACTTTGGAGATGTGAGTTAGGAACTAGAATTTGCTAGTTCTTGTATTCATTCAATATGTAACAATATAGGAGGAGAGATAAACAACATATAAAGATTTATATAATTTGTGGAATTCTTCTCTATTTTCTTGTGATAGCATTTACATTGAACTTACATGCTTTTATAATCTTTCTAATGCTAAAGTAATAATGGCAGATAATAAAACATATTACAACCATCAAATGAATTACTATAAAATTGTGGTTATCAAGAAATTCTAAATAAATTGCAATTTAGTAATTATAGAACACCTATTTTCAAGTTTGATTTTCAACAATGAAGGAAGAAGTGAGGGAAGAAGAATATGACTGTGGTTCTAGAACAATGAATTCTGTTTATACAATGGCAATCAAGTATTGTGTTCCAATATAATATATTTGGTATTGGTAGCTGTCTAATGCTATTTTTTGAAAAAATAGATCAAGCATTCCAAAATTGGAGTGATAATATATCGAAATCAGTAGATGTTCAGCGCATTTCAATTGTAACATCAAATAACAGGTTATTTGGGTGATCATCACATATTTTTCTTTCTCTTATTCTGCATCATATTAATGTAATATAATACTAATTCTTGCTTTACAGTTGAGTTAAAAAAAAGTAGTTGCTGCTGAAATACAGCCATATGAGCAATTTAATCGACAGGCAAGCACTACAAGAACTCGGATCTAGCATGGCGAAGTTATAGAGGAGGCAAGGAGGAGTTGCCCTGTTAGATACCTGGCAAACAAGGCAATCGGCCTTTGCCTCATCAAATCTATTTCAAAGAAGGCGACCACTTGATATATCCCCTGTTTGAGACGCTAGTCATCAGAGAAGGCAACACAAAAGATGTGTCGCCTCCCTTGTTGAACATTTAAAAAAAAAAAAAAAAAAATACCCCATTTACTCGGCTGGGCAACTCTCTGTTTCTAATTTCCTCGCTTCCTGCAATGCACTCATGAATCTAATTTCTCTCTCCTCAATTTCTCTCTACTGCATGCCCTCAATTCAATTAGGGCTTCACTGTCCTGGGCCTCCATTGTCGAATTTGAGAAGAATTCTTCGCAGACATCAAGCCAATTGAAGCAAGTTCGTACAAACAGGTACCTGTTTCAATTGTTATGTCGATTTGATGTGAACATCCAACGAATTTTAAGTTTCTCTTGATTTCCTCTGAAGCTTGTGAATATTTAGGGTTAAACAATACGATCAATGTGTTGCAGGTCCATATTCGACAATGGCAGTTGCAAATGAAGGTTTTATTTTGTCGATTTAGGGTTTATTCAGTAGCAATTTCATTTGGTCGATTCAAAATGATGCCATGTCGTAGGAGCAAATCCATAAAATAGGTAGATCTTTGGATTGGTTCATTGATTTATACTGTATTCTTTCATTCCCTTCGATTGATATTTTATTCTCTCTTTCCCTGCATATCCGTTTGTTATCTATGCTTATTTTGATTAATACTAATTTCATTTAATTTGGCACTGATTCTGTTTGCATTTCAGAGTTTTTTGATGGATCATGATATTTCCTTCTTAATCTGAATTTTTGAATACCCCATGCCTTCTCTCTCTGATTTTTGCTTGCTGATTCATAGCAATAAATTCTTGTGCTGATTCCAAGCAAATTTGATGAGAACTGCAGATATAGGTAGTGTACTTAACTCGTTAGGTTTATTAGGTTGTTCGCATCAAGCAGGGGATAGAAGGGCCTATGGTGTATGTGAGGAGAGGGCTTAGGCTTCAGAGTGACAATGCTAGGCACTTCAAGCTCAGGGATTGATCTCAAGAGAAGATTCTGGGCATTTTTGACCATTATGATTTGCAAGAGTTTGTTCATTTTAGGTCTGTTTTCTGGTGTGAAATCATCTGAGGTGGCCAAGCGTATCAAGGAAATTCCTGGGTTATATTCGATGCGATGATCATCCCCTGTTTAGGAAGTATAAACAGAGATGCGACCAGTTTGCTCATGAATTGATGACATGTTACTTGGGGAATATGGTACCAGAGGCCTTTCACCAACCTTGCGTCTCTCAGCCGTGTATAGTGATCTATGAATTATATACTGTACTTTTTAACTGGCTGCCTACAGGTTGTTTTTCACAACTGCTACTTATAAACTGATAAAAGGACAGAAATTTGGAATTGAGTTATTCTCTCTCCATGTGCATACGAGCTAATCTGGTGCTAGAATGTAATCACTGAACTTGCATTTGATGATATCACACCTGAAGATCTTGACTTCACATCCATCCAAGGTAGAATCATATTCTTACTCCATAATAAAATATTCTTCTAATACGTTTACTGTGTTTTATGTGTCGCATGTTAATGTAAGTGATCTTTTGCTCCATGCTTGGCAGAAGCTGGTCTTATTTCTAGCAAGCTTTCAAGACGCGATATGCTTTCTTCTTCTGAAGAGGATATAGGTTCCTTCTACTTCCATCCCAATAGATGATCTTTCATTTCAGTACCAAAAGCAAGACTATTCACAATTTACTGTTTCTCATTGATTAATTATTATTAGTCCATAGAACTTGCTTCATTCTAGGTTGTGGTCTTTCCGGGTATAGATCTTTTTACCTTCGAATGGCAAGTTGGCAACTCTAAATTATGCTGTTAAAATGTATCTACATCTATGTTACCTGGACTTGTTTGGAATGCCGAACATGGATACGTGTCCAAGTGTCGGACTCAGCAAGATTTTGAAAAAATCGCATGTTTTTAGCCTAAAATGAAGTATCGAGTGTCCGTACCCATGTCCAAGTGTCGAGTGTCCGACACAGGTACTTGAGGTGAAATGAAGAGTCCGGGTAACATAGATCTACATATTTATCAAGTCTTGTCATAGTTTTAATAGTTGGTAATGTGGCATCGCCTTTTACTCAGCTGTCTTTGTGTCAGCATACTCAAATGATTTTGTAATTATCTGGGTCATCTCCTGCAGCTCTCTATCTCGTCAGTATCTTTTGACCTGGAAGCTGGCCCTAGAAAAGAGGCAGCTACCAGAGAGCTTACAGAAAGGTTATGTATGCGACGCTTCCTTATCTCTAAAGATTTGTAAGCACATAATATCTCATCATGTTCTTTGCATATGTAAACAGATCCTGCACCTGCTTTCTGGTTTCATTAACATTGAAAAGATTGAGCCAGATCCATGGCCTGCACTTGTTGCTGGCCTGTCTGCAGAGGAGCAGGGGATTGTGGCTCTTGCCTTTGGTGGCTCCTATATCAGTGGTGTAACTTGTCACCTTTCTTTTAGCTTGATTTTTTATGGGCTCTTATGAAATTGTAGGCTACCAAGACTTTTTCAGCCAAATAAGCCAGGTTTCCGGAGTCTGCATGTCTCATGTTGTTTTTAGCAGGTAATCAAACAAGCTTGTTTTGTTGTATTCGGGTAATGCCATGAGCTTATTTATGCTGTGTGTTTAACAATGTTTCGAAGCCTTTGTAGATGTGCAGTTAGTCACAAATGACAGAGGTGTTTCTCATCATGAAGGAAGTTGGTGTGCCAACTTCTGTAGTAGTGTATAAGTGTTACTCTGATCATGAAGCCATGTCCTGATGGGCCCAATGGATACCATTCTTTCAACCTACATTTCCCATAGTAGTGTATAAGTGTTTATGTGGATTTCTTTCTCTCCATTCTATTTTTCTCCTTTCCATGGGTTAGGACCTAATATGTCAGATCATTATATGTGATGTTACTTTTTGAAATTAATTGTGAAACCTTTATGTTCTGAATCCTTGACATTTGTATGTATGGGAATGTGTTAATTCTATGGGAAATGTCTAGATATTGTTACTTCAGTTCTTTGTGGCTACAAACTCTTTGAGGAAGAATATGAAACTTAACATTGAGGTTTGGACTTATTCGAGCTCCACTGTGCAGGAGTTATTGACATTTTGCAAAAGATTGGGAAATGTCAACATTTTGTATGCCTCATCAGCAATCAAATAATGTCCAGTACATTGGGAGGATGGAAGGTAAGAATTTGCACTACAAGAACACGGATCAACCGAGGCAAGCTAGTGGGCCTCAAAGGAGGCGGTGCCCAGTTGCTCTCTTAATACCTGACAAACAAGGGGATACACATTCGCCCTCCTAGTTATCGAGCAAATAAGGCAAACTTTGGAAATATCGCCTTCTTAGTCGCGATTACAATCAACCAGGTCAACATAAACTACGCTCGCCTCCTTTCATCATTTGGAGAAAACACATCCTCTTGTTTTTACTCTTGAAATGTAACTTAGAATCCCCCAGAACTACTTTTATTTTTGGATTCCTTGAACACTCTATATGCTGCTATAACCCAGGGCCTCCATTGGCGAATTCGAGAAGAATTCATTGCAGATACGAAGCCAATTGTTGCAAATTCGTACAATTATTCGCAACGATCTTTGCAATTAGGGTGAATCTATTTTAGGTAATCTTCTTCACTCCCTTCATGTTCATTTGATTCTGAAATTTTGCATTTAAGGTTCGATTATCACATTAACTTCGATTTTTGCTTGAATTTCCACTTAATCGAAGCTTTCTACTGCGTTTAAGGTTCGGACCACAATTTTCTCTCACGAGTCAAGCGTTTTAGCGCGATTAGGGTTTTATTTTTGTATGATTCAATCGTTTGTGGTGGAATTTTCTGCTCTAGCCATTATCAGCTCAGCTCACTTCACGATTCTTGTCTACTAATTTCTGGTGTTCTTTTGCACTAATTTCTGGTGTTCTTTTGCATTCTCTCTCTTTGTATTTGTGTGTTAGAAATGTCGAATTGAATCTAACTTTTTGATCTGTTGGTGTTGAATGCTGTTGTAGACGGAGAAGGCCTCTTTGAAGCAGCCAAGGGTTTTACTTCCGTAAGTTTTTTGTAAGGTTTTCATTCCATGCAGTTCTTAGTAAAGTGCTTATAGTTTGAGTGATCCTTAAGGTCTCCAATTCTCTCTCTATATCTTAGTTTCAATCTTCTAGCTGTTAGAGCAAATGGTGCCTCTGCCTAGTATGTAAGGCGGCATTTTGTTTTTTGTTTTATGTGCCTGGCCTCTGTGTTATCGTCTTACAATGAGAGTAGATATTTTCAGTTGCTTCAGGTTCTGAAGCATCACCTTTGTTGATTGAATTGTTTGTTTGTGCAGAGTCACACAACTGGCCAGCGTTCTCCTACACAAGCATATAATCAAGCTATCTATGATCTAGACAAGGAACTTGACTGTTTGAAAAGTTCATTTGAGGTGAGAATGCTGCTCATACCATGCTCTAAACTTTATCTCAAAACATGTCTTGTATCTGTTGTATTAGTAATCCCTGTAGCAGTAAGGATCAATTATTGAATCTTAATAGTACATGCATAGACCTCTCTTAATCTGCACCCTTCTTATATAATCTTATTAGTTATTCACACAGATGATAAGAACAGGCCCTTTGATGCAGGTAATAGGTTATAGGTTATATTACTACTAATTAAATTTAAGAGGCATTGTCTATTAAAGTGATACATTTGAAAAAATCATGCACATTAGCCCAACGCCAATGCGCCTATATACTAATGTATGGCTCAATAATACTTACTGCACCAATGTTTTGGTTCTTAGGTTTGTTGTTGATCTTGTAGAAATGTGTGCTTTAGCATTATAGCGTCTTTTTATTGAACTGCTAGGTTAATTAGCAACATAGAGAAAAAATTAATATAAGAAGATAATTTGCTTTCTTCTACTGAGAGATAAGAGGGATCAAATATTTAAGATATCAGTGTATCACAAAAGGTTCTTTTGTCATGTATTCAAATATGAAGTGATTATGCTGATAATAATGTCAAAAGGCTCTTCATGTGTGAATTGTAGACCTTGACAGATATACTTAAAAGCATTGCTATTGAGAAGAATTCCTGCCAGGCAACAAGCCATTAAGATATATGCAAGTAATTTGCTGATTTATGCAGAGTTATTACGGGTGTCTGGAATGTTGCATTTGATTACGTACTTCTCTTTGTTTTTGATTTGATTCGATTCGTTTGAAACTCCTTTCGATTTTCTCGAACCTTTAATGCAATGACACAAGTGAAATGTGTGATACTAGCACATCTTGTTCTGTTTGTATGTAATTACTAGGCTCACAAGCTGTAGTGTATGTAATTATGCTTTTGGTATCTTCAAGATTATGCCTGCATATATTGGATTGATGTACTCATTTGTTTGGTATTAACTGCTTCTAGGTGAACATGTGTTCCAAGAAATAAGAGATATATCATGTATAGCGCTCAAACTATTCGATTCCTAACTATTGAGAAATCAAATAATCAAGACTTTTGCCTGGAGAAGAGTTATTTGCTGTGCTTGTCAAGCAGCCTTTGAAGGCATTCAGAGAGGAATCAACCAGGTGCAATATTACCTCAAGCGCCCCCTTATGCTTCAGTTAGTCATTGTTGTCTTCAACTTCTTTCATATCAAAGTTATTTGTGCTGTTTACTATACATGTCCTTGAGACTTGTGAAATTTGATTCCTACACAGTTTGTCGTAGGTCATTACTTACACAAAATCCTATTCATTCCCATAAGATATCAAACTTGGTTAAATTGCTATGTTCTGATCTTCGTAATTATTTTGTTTTCACACTAAATATCAAAGAAATCTATGATCCGATATTTTTCTAGGGAGTAGGGCAATTTTTTAATTTTTGTAGGCAAGTGTCATTTTTACCCTTCACTTAAAATAACATACTCCCTCCGTCCCACTATTACGTTTCCAAACCATCAAAATTTTTTTCCCACTATTACCTTTCCAAACCAAATAAATCCCCATATCATTTCTAAATTACCCCTCCACTATCTAAAAAATACTACAATAAAAAAACTCTTTTTTTCTCTCTCCAATCATTCTATCTCATATCCAATTATTATATTCTCTCTATTTCACTAGAGCAAAAATGGCCAAAATTTCCCTCCTAAATTCTTGTGCCAATTTTGGTTTCGAAACGTAATAGTGAGACGGAGAGAGTACTATTTTCTCTCCTCCCTACTCTTTATTCTCTCTCCACCCTTAAGGTGGAAGTCCCACCACCACCACCACCTTCACCCCCACCACCACACCGAACCGGCAGCCTAAAACATAATTTCTCCACAAACACTAAAGCTGGAAAAAAAATTAATTTAATCAATTTTATGGAGGACCGCCCAGATTTCATGGTCCTCAATGGGGAGGGCCGTGGAACTGTAGCGGCCTTACCCTGTGAGGGCCGCCAAACTGCTATGGCCCTCAATGGGGAGGGCCGTGGAACTGTAGCGGTCTTACCCTGTGAGGGCCGCCAAACTGCTATGGCCCTCCCTGTGGAGGGCCGTCCAGATATTGTGGCCCTCATTGGGTAGGGCCATTAGAGTTCAAGGGCCCTCCCCATTGAGGGCCACGAAATCTGGGCGGTCCTCACTGTGGAAGTCTATCAGATTTCATCAGCCCTAACCAGTTTCGGCCAAAAAAAATTCAAAATTCGAATTTTTAACAATTAACTCCATATCAATCACAAATAACTCCAACAATTCCCATATAAATTACAATAATTTCATTTCAAAAAACAAAATTATATGAATATGTTGGGAGGGAAGCTTCTTGGACGAAAGGCAGTTGCTGGATGGGGAGGGGATCTGCGGGGGAGGAGGACGAACGTGGCTGGTGAGAGCAACGGGCTAGGGGGAGGAAGCTGGTGACAGCAGCGGGGGAGGGGGAGGAGGGTGGGGGAGCTTCCGGGAGGAGCTCAGTGAGGAGAGAGAGGGGTTGTCATGGTTCACAGTGAGGAAAGAGGAGAGAGAGAGAGAGGGGTGGGGGGGTTGGGGTAAGGGTCTTTTAAGTGTGAGGGTAAATTGGGTATTTGCCCTGTAAAAATGAAGTTGATGCCCTACAAAAACTACCTTGGTTTTTCTATTGTCTATCCTGTTTCTGCTGCTTGAGTATTGATCAAGACCTCTTCCACAGGTTCTATGTGGCTGAGGTCGTAATTTGACTGGAATATTTTCACAGTGTAGGTAGTCTCACATAGGCTTTGTCATCTCATATTTGACCTTTTTTGCTTTTAATTATTGTGGTAATTCTTGAATGTCTGGGTGATTTTCATGGTTTATTATGTGTTCTTTAGGTTTCAATTTGTGAATTTGATTCAGGAAACAGTTTGAACTGATTACAGGTCCAATTCCAAGTAATGATGCCCAGATAAACAGTAGGTGTTTCTGTTTTAGGGGAGTTTTGTTATTGGGGATACTGCGGGGAACCCATTTGAAAGGAGGGTGAAAAACAAAATGGGAATTTTTGATTTGTCATTTTGAGTCCTGCTCTAATTGGCTTTTGATTGGGATTAGGTTGAGACTTGATATCACCAGGTGTTCGATAAAATGAGAACTAATCAGGGGTTTTAACTTTAATTTTTGCTTCTAATGTTTGTGCTTTTTTTACATTTTAAATAGCATTAGTAGCAAGATTTAAAGGCTGACAGAGGCCAATATAGACAAAACAGAAGCGGCTGAGAAAACCAAGATTTGCTCTCATGACAAAGAGTGTGGTTGATCATTTTAGAAGTTGACTACTAGTGGAGAAATTATGGCCAAAAAGCCGTGAAAGCCATCTAGTTGATTTGTAGCTTCTAGTTTATTACTGTTGCTGCCATATTCTTATTGTTGCTGCAGTGTTGTTACTACTGTTGTGTTGGTATTGCTGTTGTTTCCATGTTCAGTTGGAGCCATGCTTTGAGTTTATGCTTTCTGGTTCCATTAAATTTGACAAGATTGACCCAGATGCATGGCCTGCACTTGTTGCTGGCGTATCTGCAGGGGAGCAGGGGATTATGGCTCTTGCCTTTGGTGGCTCTTATATCAGGTGTAACTTGTCACCTTTCTTTTTAGCTTGATTTTTATGGGCTCTTATGAAGTTGTAGGCTACACAAGACTTTTCCAGCCAGATAAGCCAGGTTTCCAGAAGTCTGCATGTCTCATGTTGTTTTTAGCAGGTAATGAAAAAGCTTGTTTTGTTGTATTCGGTCAATGCCATGAGCTTATTTATGCTTTGTGTTTAGCAATATTTCGAAGCTTTTGTAGATATGCAGTTAGTCACAGATGACAGAGGTGTTTCTCATCATGAAGGAAGTGGGTGTGCCAACTTCTGTAGTAGTGTATATGTGTTACTCTGATCATGAAGCCATGTCCTATGGGCTCATTGGATACCATTCTTTCAACCTTCATTCCATCACCATGAAACTGAAGGTTGAAATTGCATCTTGTTATTGTTCTTAGTATTATTATAGTGGACAGCTGGACACTACTTAAAAGTTTGTTTGATTGTTGAGAAGATAGACTGTGTGTATTTGTCCATATTCGGGATATTAATATTTGTTATTAATGGTTGATTTTTGAAATTTCCGAGTGAATCGAATAGGATTTATAGGTATAGCTGTTTTTTTATTGTATTTTTTTTTCCTTAAATGATGATATATCAAAGAGGGCGATAGTTTCTAGATTGCCTTCTTTGACAAAAGCAAAAAGGGCGATTGGATTCCCCTTCCTTGGTTTGTATCAAACAAGGCGAGAGAAATCGCCTTCTTTGAGTGGGAACAAATAAGGCAAGGCTACTGAGGGGAGTTTTTGATCAAAGAAGTCGACTAAGATGAAGAATGTTGTAGTGTTGATCATATGTTAGGATTCATTATTAGAGTTCTACTAATTCAAGACTCACATTACACAGCCAAATGCTACGATGTAGGGGAGCTGGTAGAAAAGCAAGTGCCAAATCAAATATATATAGCTTGAAACAGTACAACCAGATTCATTTACTTGCCAAGGGAGCAGGACTATATCAAGTTCTTTTCAACCATGTTTTTTCGATAATTGACAATTTACTCAAATCATATAGAAGTTGATATTCGCAAACTGAAAATTATATTATTGAGTTGGGATTTGTCTCCTGATTGAGGTGTACATTTGATTTTCTTTGTATGCGAAAGCCTCTATGGCTTGGCTGTGATTTCCTTAGCCAATTGTTTACCTATGATGCTGATAATATTCAAGCATTTCCCAAGTAATATTCACATTAACATGCTTCTCGTATAGCTTTACCTTGGGGAACATTTGATCAGGGATATAGAGTTTTAGTGAAAATATATTAATGTGTTGGGACGTTTTAAAAATACATCAAGGTATACATATTTTAAAAAATTGACTACAACTCATGATTATGGTGGTCAGATCGAGTAAATTATAATCTAAGAATCATAACCAACAATAGTAGCCACTAAAACATAGGCAAATAGGCCCTTTATATTTATGCCTCGTCAACCCCATCGATGAACCAAAAACTTTCACACATGCCTTTTCAATAGCTAAAGTACAAAATTGATAAAACACCTTTTGATTGAAACCTATTAGCTTTAGATTGTTGTCCCTTCCAACTCAATGCATGATTTTCTAAATTTTGTCATCGAAATCAGAGTTGCATACAACTTTCCAAAATAATACTATATTTTAGTGTATTTTGCAAAATGTTGATATGTCTTAGTATAGTTCAGCTAAAACTCAATATAACTCAGTGAAAATATTCCAATAGATTATCAATGCCGATTTAAATTATTTAAGTAATATCCAGCAAATTGAAGGACCACGTGTGATGCACGTGGGTCAACTACTCAGAACAAAATATGCAAAAGCCGCTTAAGTCCCAAATCGGTCTGGCCCAAATTTTAATCCGTTTATTGTACTCTAACAAATTAAAATAAATAGAGCTTACATTTTTTGTAACACCCCAAATTCGTATTAAATAAATAAATAAAATCGAGGTGAAATTTGGCAGAGTTCCGTTTGAAAATTGAACAAACATCCAATAAGACTTTGAAATTTTAAACCTGTAAAATCAACGAGTAAAATCCAATAAAAATATCCAACTAGTATCCAGGGCGTTACCGCCGCACTCATCTTACGAGAGGAGTGCAAGGCTCATCAGCTAAACAATTACCTGACGTTACTCAAATGGTACCGGAGTGGAAATGGGACAAGGACGAGTATTCCGGGCGCAAGGTGGTGACGAGGTGGAACCGGCGACTTTCGCTGGCGGGGCTCGACCCTCTTCACCTGCCTAGCTGCTGTTGTACGAGATAGAGGAGGGAGAGTCGCCCCTTCCCCCAGCAGCTGGAAGAAGGTGGTGAGGCGCCGGTGGCGGTGGCTCGCGGTTAGTGTTGGCGGTGGAGTCGGTGATAGTGGTGAGAGAGAGAGAGCACGCGTGAGGGAGAGAGAGAAGGTGTAGATGTGTTTTCTGAGTTCTGTTTGTGAGGAATAAGTGGTTTCCTCACTTTATATATTTTTCTTTCTCTTTTTATGATATGAATATTATAAATTTGTAAGACTACCAGCTTTTGGTGCTATTTGAGAACACATAAGATGAGTATAGTGGAAGATAATTGATACTTATATGATTAGGGATATAAGTGAGAAGTAATTCTCTGAGACTTGGGAAATGAACATTGTAGAAACTTTCTTTGGAGACTCTGAAACAGAGTACGTTGGGTTATACCTTATTTCAGTGATTAGTGACTTATCTATGTTTTGGGATAACTAGAGCTCACCATTTGAGATCTATCTATATTTATCCCCATTTGAAAGCTTCGAGGTGAAATCTTAATTTTGGGAAATTATAGACATACACTAAGGTATGAATAAGAGATTGAAGAAGTAAAGGAAGAAGTATGAATGTATTTGACATTGGGATGTCCTTGGTCTAGATAAACACTACAAATCTTAGGAATTGTGATGCCTATGGGAGTAAGGAGTTATAAACAGAGTTATGAATGATTGGGAAAAAGAACGTCACACACTTCTTGGAGAAATACATGACTGTTTGGAGATCTAGAGAATTCTTGGCGTGAACTCATATAGAACCAAGTATGAGAAAGTATAAGTTCTATGTGTTATAGATAGGAGGCTGAGACATTAAGAGAAAACGAATGTACCTAATAAGTTAAAATTGGTTAGTTTAATGGACAAACCTTAAGTGAGAAGGGAGTAGACAATAATATTTTGTCTTGTTTCTTTCATTAATGTTGTGTGGTTATTCGAGTTTGATATGCAAGTCTAGGCATTAGTTGTCGATTTTAACTCGAGATGAAGAATTGTCAATTACTTATTCAATTATTTGAACAAGTTTTAAGAACAAGAGTCCTTGTAAGGTGAGTATTAAATCCCTTCTTACAAGAATACCAACAAAATCGAGATGTGCGGATCAAATGATTTATTGGCTCCAGCGTAGTAGGTCACAAAAGAGTTACTCCTTTACTTGCCTTACTGTAAGTCTCCAAATCCTTCTTGTAAACAGATTTCTTGGATTGGTATTTGGTAGTGAGAGAAAACCAAAAACAACTAGGAGTTTCTTTTTCGTCATTTATTGCTCCTCAGTTCTCATCAACCCACCCCTTAAAAATTTATCTGCATCCATCAGTATCATTTAATGAATAGTCATAATTTTGCTGGAAGGCATCACATAAACATAAAATGGAGTAATTAATTAGAGTATAATATGAGTGTTAATTTTTTCATCATTTATTGCTTCTCAGTTCTCATCAACCCACCCTTAATAATTTTTCTGCATCCATCAGTATCATTTAATGAAGTTATAAATTTGCTTCTCAGTTGCGCTTACCTTGATGGTAAGCCACCCTCAGCTAATTTTCTATTTTTATTCTTTTTTCTCTTTTTGATTTATCACCCGTAGAAGGTTAGTAGTACTAGTATAAAATTTGATTTATTGACTTTACTGAAATTTGTGCATAGTAGTCAATAAGAAGTTTATGAGTCTGCATGTAAATGGGCAAAAAAAACTTTATCGCAACATTGATAGTACCTACTAAATTTCTTTATAAAATGCTTTAATCATAATTTATAATTTCAAAACAAAAATCAAGTTACCAGAAAAAAAAAAAAATATTACAGTTAGTGACATACTATTATATAAGTATACTAAGTATTCATTTCGTCTCGAAATATAATTCATCGTACTATGTTTAGTATGCACATGTTAAGGGTATGACTTTTCAACTTAATTGAATAAGTTTTAGTTCAGATCAGTTTAGTTCATATCACATCAGTTCATTCAGAATAAGTTGAAGTGATTAGGCTCTAGTAGTAGTAATTATTATTATTATTATTATTATTATTATTATTATTATTATTATTATTATTATTTTGTTGTTGTTGTTATTATTACTCCCTTCGTCCCTTGTTTTGTTAACAAACCATTTGTGGTGCGAATTTAAGGAAAAATTGTGAGGATTGTTTATTCCATTTTTGCATTAAGTGTATTATAATGTGAGTGGGTAATTTTTAATTGTATTATGAGGTGAGTGGGCGAATTTTTTTATTATGAGTGTAAGAGAGTTGGGGGATCGGAGGGTTATATGGGGTAATATAAGTAGAGTATTTGATTATCTTATTATAGTGTAAAGGTCGTGGGCCGTGCTGGACCGTGCCTAGGGTGGGCTCGTGTCGTGCCCGTGACAAATTCGTGCCGGGCCGTGCCGCCCGTGGGCTAGCCCGGCCTATGGCCAGCTCTATGGAATATAAAAGAAAAGTAGGTGCACACACACAAATATATTCTTTGCTTTTCTTACTCATACATAGACCTGACAAAACCTTACCCAACTCAATCCGATCCATTTGTTTTTCAACCCATCTTACACCTGAAATTATATATACCAAAGTAGTATTATCCTAAACCGCCCCAATACGATTTATTGCGACATGCTATCCGCTTAACTCAATTACCAAATGAACTCAATCGCAATAGCATGCTATCTGAATTGCTCCAAAATTAAAATGGACCCGACCAAAACCTACTCAATACCCAATTATACTTTGAAAAAATGAGATCTAAGAGTAACAAAAGATGATTATTGATAAATTAAATTCACACGACTGAAATTTCACCCTATCTTTACTTTATAAACTGTTTAGTACATACTTATATGTCATGTAATTTGATTGAATCCAAAACTAGAGTAAATCAGAACAACATCTAACCCGACTCAAGTTAATCCGAAATCCAAACTAAACCAACCAAAGTTGATTCGAAACCCATACATCAATATAAATTAAAGCCGATTTAACCCGACTTGACTTAAATTAACCTGAATAATCTTGTGACCCAAATTAACCTGAACTGATTATAACTCGAAACCAAATTAATCAGTTGTCCAAAACAATAGGGGAAAAGAAAATACTATAGCCAAGCGGAATAGGGAAAAAATGTGAAAGAAGAAAATAAAGCTAAAAAAGAAAAAGTGTTAATACGATACAATAAATGTACTTTGGAAATCTACATCCGTGCTTAATTGCTCCACTAGCATTAAAACAGTCTTCATTTTGTCAAATACTCAACCAATACATGCAAATTAATTACCCCTGAGGGTAGGCGACCCTCAGGGTAAGACTAGCGTTTTCCATATGGGGGAATCAATTAATTAATCCAAGGGACATCTTACGGTGATTATACATAGATCTCCGTTAATGAATACTCCATAAATGAGTATAGATCTTCAATATTCGCCATCTACTCCTTATGTTTCACCTAAAATTTTACACTTTGAATTTGTACGCTTTTTAAAACGATACTTTAACCATGTACAATTGTATTTATATAAACTCGGAAAATAATAAAATTTGACATTTTGAAAGTATTTTTTAAGAGAAATCCGAAAATATAATTTTAACCTTGTAAAACATTATACTTTTTGCAAATATTAATGGTCAAAGTTTAAAAATTCTGACTTTGCAAAATCAAAACATAAGGATTTTAGTGAAACGGATGCAGTATTAACTGATACCAAAGACGAACTAATTTGTTCCTTGAACTTATAAAAAAATACAGTTGATAGAAAAGAACTTGCTATAGTCTTGCTCCATTGGCAAGTGAGTTAATGAATCTGGTTCTACTGCCTCAAGCTGGCACTTGCTCAATCTTTTCTACCAGCTTTAAAAAAACGAAAAAGAAAATCTTTTCTACCACCTCCCCTACATTGTAGCATTAGGTTGTGTAGGTGGCTTCATCTAGCTGAAATATTAAAGGCACTGGCGCACTGCTATTAATAAAGGCACTACTAGTAATAATAACTAATAATAATAACTAATAAAGGCACGTACTACTTAGGTTGTTGTACACTATACCAATTCTTTGATCTTTTCTGGCTGAAATATTAAAGGCACTGCTAGTAATAATAACTAATGCTGAATTGCAGATGTTCAGATGTACAGATGTTCAGTATGCATTATGAAGATTCAGGGGCGGAACTAGGGGGGACTAGCATGGGCCATGGTCCCCCCCATAAATTGGAAATCCTTTATATATTAGCTGTTGTATTTACCAAACATAAATCATGCACAGCTCAAATGGTTGATGCAAGGCGCGTAAAAAGTTTGTCCAAGCAGTGATCATGTGTTCGATCACTACCGCCCACTCTTCTCTTTGATTTTTCTGTTACTTTTTACATGTTCTCTCTCTTTTTTTTTATTTATCCTTCACGTTTTCGTTTTCCATTATCTTTCTCATTACTTTGTTTCTATTTGTTTCTCTTAGCAGCTAGTTTGTTGTGGCTTTACAAATATTCATTATCTAACTATATTTATTTCATTAATAGATTATGAACATCAATGCTATATTATATTAAATCTCTTAAAAAGTTTTACAAGTTGAACTTTTTATACTAGTGCTTGGCCCCCCCTATAAGAATTTTCTGGTTTCGCCAACTGTGAAGATTGTCAGAGACATTACTACCCCTTTAGGCTTTAGCTACAGAAAGTAATATTTTACTCTATTTAAACAATTCACACAATAATTGATTGACTAATGTCGTCTTTCTTCTAATCTACTAATTTAACACCTAATTTGATCCAAAATAGGCGGATTAGGAAAATTAACTTCAAATGTTGGATTTTACACTTACTTACGGCGTCATGCTCCCTAAAAGACTTAATTAAGCTTGTAATCTAATATAAGTAATAATTCTTTTTTAGTGGGTCAAACAAATTTTCGATATACAATAGCTTTTGCAATAACATAAGTAGTACGTATCACTACTAAAAATCTATCCATTTGCGACAAAATTTTACGTATGACACATTTACGACGGTATATTTTGCCATTTTGCCCGTCGTATTCTACAAATTCTACAACTACGACGACCATCTTTTACGATAGGATTTTCCCGTCGTCACCCTGTCATAAAAGGGTGCCGTCGTAGTTGTAAAAATAAGACGGGCAAAATGGAAAATTACCGTCGCTAATGTGTCATATTTGCGACAATATTTTAAGCCAATCGTAAAATTTGATCACAAATGTGTAGATTTCTAGTAGTGTATAAACAACATGATTGAAAAGATCCCATCTTAGAAATGTCCTGAATTATAAACTTCCCATGGTGGAGAGAGATGGGAGAATATGAGAGAATCGTTTTAGGACGGTGGCAAAAAGAGAAAAATAGTTGAATCTGGTGAAAGACCGTCCGTGTAGAACGTTTCTTGGCCATAAGTTGCAATTAATTGTTTCTGTTTCTAACCCTAGAGCAACAGAAGAAATTAAAAATAATTTCATCAAAACTTGTGTTTGGCCCAGTTTCTGGTTTTTGTGTTTAGAAACACGGAGAAGCTGGGCCAAACAGCTCCTAATGCCCTTTTGTAATAGATTTTGCCGAATACACTTTGTGCAGTACCTTAGGCATTTTCATTACCTTTTCTTTCTTTTTCTTCACCCACTTTCATTACCTTTGCTCAACTGTTAACAGTGGCGGATCCAGAAAAAAATTTCACATGGGGCACTATATAATTAACAAAATCTAAAAGAAACAAAAATTAATTATATAGGGTATCGAACCCACATGAATACCACATTAATATTCTATGTTCTAACCAATTACCATTTTGATCAAACCAAGCCTGATTAAACTGCCTTTCCCTATTCTCTATCAATTTTTATGGAAACTCATGCCTACGTGGTTGACAAGATCCTATATAATCAATGTTTTAGCCTTATTGTCTATTCGATTAGGATGAATAAGAATAACCGTTCTTTTTCTCTCAGCGGGATCCTATGGAACAAGTAGGGAGTAGAGCTAGAACAAATAGTATGGTTAGACGCATTTCCACTTGAAAATTTTCACCAATAACACTATCCATTTTATATCTTGCCAAATATTAACACGTATGTAATTCAATAATAATCCAACATTTCAACCAATTCAAGAACAAACAAAATTTACACCAACTAAACAACAAATCAACCAATTTAACAAGAAGTTAACCAATACACCAATAATTAGCTTATTGACTAATTAGAATCGTAATTTATTTTTTTCACCCAAAGTATAAGATTCTATCCTACTGTAGTTACTTAAAAACATTTCATCAAAATTATCAAATTTCACACTAAGCTAACATCATAAGATTACCTAATCAACTACTCCTAAGACAAATCAACCACATTCAAAAAAGTATGCCCTTTCTTGTTCATTAACTGCCCCTTTCCCAAATTACAACTCTCTCTCTCTCCCTTTTTCTTTTACGGGCAAATGGGCTGATTGTTTGACAGGGGCACAATATTTGGTTGACAGGCGGCATTTCAGTGAGATCCTTAATTTTTTTAACAGCCAGGCAATCCTCTCATTGGGGGCCCTTCCCCATAGCCATGTTAATAGATCCACTCTTGATTAAACACAAAGGATCCATGATATAATTAAAGATAGAAGGAGTACTACATTAATAATAAAAAGCTTAAAGTAAATTACATATCATCCGCGTAATATAGAAGTTTAATATTCAAATATTACAACCACACACTACTAAATTAACTACCATAGTTTTTCACTAATTAATCTTAATTTAACTGCACCAACAGCCAGACACCGCATCAACTTCTTTCAAACGTTAACCTGCAAAATACAACAATAAAAACTCAATAAAAACACTATATTATGGATTTATTCTACCTATAGAAAATTAAACATTATAAAATTATTTTAGAGACCCTGTGCTAAAATTAATCTTAGGCTCTAAACATTGAAAAACAATTCTTTTTTTGTGTGATTTAACTTAATTAACTTTGAAACATGATCCTCCAAACTGTCTTGCTAATAGGCCCTCAAAACTCTAGAAGACACTGCTAATGTAACAAGAGTAATTAAGTTAATTTACTACTACTATCTAGGACGGGTCTCATTGAAATCCCATGAGACCAGCCCACAAAACTGGGTCCCGCACAAAAAGTTGAAAGCAACTAAAATAGCACCATAAAGTGGCGCCATTTCTTGTGATAAATGGAAATAAATTTTAAAAAACTAATACGGAGTAATAAATGACAAACGAACTAGGTCACACACTGCCCAGATTCAACCATATAGTTAGCGTCTCATATAATAGCGGGTGAGACCCGTACCATCAGAGCTGCGAAATCCTTTTTTTAAAGAAGTTTATCCACTCGACAAACAACAAGAACTAACAAGTACCATCAGTTCACTCCCCAAAGGAAGAAAAAAAAAAAAAAAAAAAAAAAAAA
>BSSO01000606.1:0-30888 GCA_030267885.1 Mesembryanthemum crystallinum
TTCCACAAATTTGAGAAGATTGATTTTGAGGAGAGAGAAACCCAAAATCAGATTTGTGAAGGTAAGGAGGAGAGAGAAAGTGTTTTTAATGTTTTTTTTTTTTTTTTTTAAAGTTAGGGGTATTTTGGGGTTTTGTCCTACGTTTGAAATTTTTATGTCCTGCGTTTAATACATTTGTTTTTTTAATATTTATTTGAAAATTTGACATGAAAAAAAAAAGGAAATTAGAGATATGAATAATCTAAGTTTTGAACATTAAACAATCCACATTTGCATAAATAGGAAAATATTCTGAAGTTTCAACTTGTGTCATTGTAATAGTACTAAAATTGACGACGTTAGCATCTTTCAACATTTTTGAAACCCCCAAGTCAATCGAGACTCCAAAACCCTAAATCAAAAACCCCAAATATAAAACCAAAGCAAAAATGTCAATGGATGTTAATGTCGTCAACATTGGGCCATTATGGTGAGAAAAGTTGAAACTTGAAAAGTTGGATTATTCCTAAATTTATGCAAATGTGGGATTAATATTGTTTTATGTCACAAACTTAGGATTCTTCTTGTCAATTTTTCCTATTTATTTTTACTTAGTATAAGTGTGCTTTGAATGTCTCTAATGGGATTCCTAATCAAATTCGACAATACAAATTGTTATATATTAATTAAATGTACAATTTATAAAACTTAGAGAAAGTCTTATGGTGTAACCTCATAATCATCAATCATGAAAAATAGGGAAGAATGCAACATATATTGGCTTGAGTGACACTTTTGGTTTCAATGACATTTTTTTGAAAAAAAAAAGCAAGATAGTTAGGATTACATGTTCAACAAATAATTCTAAGTGTCATTCATCAACTATTGATGAAAGATGGGTCGAAACAAGAACGACCGAAGTAGAGCACCACAACAACTATAACCCCGAAACAAAGGGCAAAAAATCAAAAACAAAAAAAGAAAAAACACACACGAGAACAAGAACACAAATATCTACTAAAACAAAGACTACAAGTAGTAGAAATCCTATTCTACACAACACACCAAACTGCCAGCAAATTTGAAGAAGAAATAAGGTGTGAACCCACAAGACCCACAACGCCAATCGATTATCTCTGCTCCTCCAGCGACGACGGAAAAAACCTTTGACAGAAGTGCAAGGAACCGGAAAATGCCAAGAAATTGCTGCCAGAGGCGTCAAAAAAGGCCCCCAACATGTCAAAATTCAAAGGCGGACCGAAACATCCAAGCTGATAAGAAATTTGAAGCCACAAAGGTTGAAGAGGGCTAAAAGAGCACGGCAGGCGGGCGGCAAAGAGATTTTCTACTAACAAGAATAAGATTAAGCTTTGATGATTCAATTCATACTTGGCTTAAAGTGCATAAAAAAAAGTAAATTATTTTTGAAAGAGAAAAAGAGAAAATTTTGTAAAATCTCACAAAGTTTGAACAAGGGAGGGGTATTGATTACTCCTATTTTAGAGCAACCTTTGTTAAGAGTATCATTTGGACAAGTGTGAGAGAGAATGAAAGATCAGGGTCCCATGTTGTTGTAGGTCTTTTTTTCCCTCCCTCCGCCTTTCGAAGAGAAGACAGAAACAAGAGCGATAGAAAAACAAAACAGTAGTAATAATAATACACACTCTCTACAATTCACTTCTCCTTCATCACCCGTTGCCAGATTCAAAGCAGAGAGAAATCTGCAGCAGTAAAATAAGTAGTAGTTGTTGGTGGACACACACATCCAAACTCGATCGAAACAGAAAAACATACACCCAAATGAATCCCTAAATCACCCACCACCACTTCGCCGGAAAAAATGTCGAACAGACAACCCCCCACCACCGTCGCCACCACCACCAAATCCGCCGCCACAATGCCCCACCACCACCACCACCACAAGAACAACCCTACTCCGCTCCCCTTAGTGGTCACCCTCAACTGCGTCGAAGACAACGCGCTCGAGCAAGACTCACTCGCCGGCGTCGCCAGCGTCGAGCACGTCGGCCTCAACCGCCTCGCCGACGGCCGGATCGAGTCCGCCTCCGCCGTCCTCCTCCACTCGCTCGCGTTCCTCCCACGCGCTGCCCAGCGCCGCCTCCGCCCGTGGCAGCTCGTCCTCTGCCTCGGCTCCTCTGACCGCGCCGTCGATTCCGCACTCGCCGCCGATCTAGGGCTCCGATTGGTCCACGTCGACGTATCTCGTTCCGAGGAGATTGCTGATACTGTTATGGCCCTCATTCTTGGTCTCCTTCGCCGCACTCATCTCCTCTCTCGCCACTCTCTCTCCTCATCTGGTTGGCTTGGTTCCGTTCAGCCTCTTTGCCGTGGGATGCGGCGGTGTCGGGGACTTGTGCTTGGAATTGTTGGTAGATCTGCTTCTGCTAGGTCGTTGGCCACTCGTAGCTTGTCCTTCAAGATGAATGTCCTCTATTTTGATGTTCACCAGGTATGGAATTTCCTTTACTTGCACCAATTTTTTGGTGATTTCGTGTTCCTTCTAGCTGCATTCAATTGCGTTAGTACAATTTGTTTGAAACTAATGCAAAGTTCTTCAAGGTTGATGCAATGCTGTTTCATTTATGGGTGGTAGATCTGTCTGATTGTCATAATCTATTCACTAGTTCATTGATTGCCATGGTATATTCTTTTTTGCAAAATGGCAACAATTTGGAAGGGAAAAATGGTGGTTTGCTAGGGAGGGATATAATTTGTCTGGAATTGTTTAAATGGCTATAGAAATAGAGTGGGAGAGAAGCAGGGAGTGAATGATTACTGTTGTTTGCAGAGCTTAACTGAGATTTTCATTTGCTTTCTCCGTGTTAGGAACTTGGGACTTAGGAAGTCTCTACTCTATTCTGTGTTTCTTTTTTTTTTTTGTAATTGAAGTGTAATTGTGAAAATGGAGTTAGGTTGCTGGTGCATTTGAGTTGATTCACTTCCTAATGGATCTGTATAACTAATTTTAAGCTGAGGAATCTACATAGATGGTAGTTTAGCCAAACACAGGTACGAGGTGAATTATCCAAATTCATGCCCAGGTCATTGTGTGCAGAGGCAACGATAATGGCAGCCTAATCAGACTCGATACTTTCTAATGCATCAAAAGTCACCCAAAACAAAGGTGAGATGAGTGAAATATGGCCTTCCAAACTCGAACTAACACACACAGTCTTGAAAAGTTGAAAACCCATCCACTTATCGACTGGGGGGAATTAAAAGCCGCAGGCAAGGTTGAGTCTTCAGAGTGTTTAATAGTCTGTTATATTTTTAATGTCCTGTGAACCTTGACACTTCTCAAGGCGGAGAATAATGCATTCCCGCTCCCCCAATGGATCCTGCTAAGGATTCCCATCTTGGTTTTGTGTTTTACTTGCTTTTGTGTGTGTAGTATAAGTTGACATGTGCATATGTCGTCATTAGTGTTTTCTCGTTAACTCGTTTGACTTTATGTGAGTAATGCGGTGTTCATGCATGAACATTGTTAGTGCTCTTCTGTGCCAAGTGGCATATAGCCAGCATTGGTGTTAATATGCAATGAGTGTTCTGTGATGTGTGTAATTGACCTAATGACTAGTTGACTACGTATGCAGTGGACTCTTTAACATTTCATTTATTGCATATGATGCCTCAGCTAGTGATTAGAGCCTAAGAACCTGGCTGCTATCCCCTCCCCCTTTTTGCACAGTGGTTAAATTAACATTAAATCTTTTCTTGGCAGGGGCAGGTAAGCAGATCTGCAATATCATTCCCCCCTGCAGCCAGAAGAATGGAGACTCTTAATGATTTATTGGCTGCAAGTGATGTGGTCTCTCTCCATTGTGGTTTAACAGATGAAACTGTTCAGATTATCAATGCCGAATGTCTGCAGCATATAAAGCCAGGTAATTAAATATTTTTGCATGCTTCTGATATATCTGTGACAAACAATTGTCGTCTATCCTGTTTGCTATATTATAAGGGTAATAGTATATTTTTTTTAGGGGCGTATTTGGTGAACACTGGAAGTAGTCAGCTTTTAGATGATTGTGCTGTAAAACAACTTTTGATCGATGGGACAATTGCTGGCTGTGCGCTTGATGGTGCTGAAGGGCCACAGTGGATGGAAGCATGGGTATGCTGATTAGTCTGATTACTGATGTTGGTTATGTATACTGTATCCCTTATGCCAACTTCAAATTTCTTTCCTTGCTTCACTATTGTTCGTTTGTATGTCGTTCTCATATCAATTAGTTATAAGCTCAGTGCCGCATTGCTGTTCTTTAACCCAAGCATATATGCTTTCTACTTTTTACCTAATTCTGTTGCTATTTCTTCTCTGTTGTCACATCTTCAAATAATCTTTGCAAGTGTTGCTGGTCATATTGTTTCAAGAAGAATAAGCAAGGACATCACCACAATACATTAGCTCAAGTGGGTTGAATTAGATCGTTGATTTTAGCAAGTGAAAACATCAGTGAAATACGATGATGTTTGTCAAAATCTTCGTATGTCTGTCTGCTTTGATATACGATGATGCTTATGTATGGTATTCAGTTATTTAGTTAGAAGTACTAGGAATCTAGGATGGGTGAGCATAATACGTGGGTATCATATTCATGCCACTTGAGTTTGGAAATCTTAATCATATGTACATCAAATAAAACACTGTCTCTACTGTCTTGTCACGTACTCTATTGGGAGGAAAAAGAAGAATGAGGGAACATAATTTATTACAGGGTTTTCCATACTTTCACCCTATGAAATTTAAATTGTAGTCGTAACAAAAGAAACTTGAAGATACTTCGAGACATCCTTAGAGAGAATATTTGAAATGACATAAGGGATGGAGGGAGTAAGATAAAAGCACCCTGTTATCCTTCGCCTGCAAATTGTTCTCTAGGTATAGAATTTGGTGCTGGTGATGCCCTTGTCCACATCATTGTGTGTGACTTTGTTAAAGGCAGGTGAGAAACCAGAAGTCGGCCCAGGTATAGAGAATTTTTTTTTCAAAGAATACACGATAGATTATTACCTGGAGTATAACTGTATCCGAGTGAAAATAAAAACATATATGGATAAACGAAGACTCAAAACTTGCGATTGGTGACATGTACTTTATACGTGAAATCATAAATGATTTTGGACCATAAATGCTCCACATATAGTATATGCTTGCGTATTATATATGTCATTTACTAAAAAGCAGGGGCAGGGGGGGGTGGGGGTGGGGGGTGGGGGCGGCATGGTGCTTTGATCATTGTATTTTCATTTTTCACCAATGTTCCTTAACAAGCAGAGTCAGTCAACTGTCAAGGGTGTATCACCAGGGTATTTCCATTGCCACCAGTCTCCAACATCCTAAATAGCACTAAAGTGTCATGTTATAGCTGTAAACTGCTCATGGGAACCTTAAAGCTGAAGTGTCTTTGTTCCTGCAATAGTCTTTGGACTTTCAAGAAAATCTACTTTGCCATGCGGCATTTACGTATCTGTCTATCCTTTAATGCTCTTCTCCAACAACCAATGTGCCGTTAGTGTATAAGAATTAAGAAGTGTCCCTCCTTGTGTCTGGGAAGACTTATTTATATTAATTGTTCTTGCAGGAGTTGCCCATTGGTGCAACTATGGGTTATCCAAGGTGGACTAAGCTCAATTTAAAAAAAAAACAAAACTTTAGTAACTCCTCCCAACACAAATAACCTTCAAGAAGGATGTTATATAAGAGGAATCAATGATGCTTTATCCACTTTGTGTATGAGAGAGAAGAGTATATGTCTGTTTCAGTTCATGAAATTTCTTGCTATGAAATACTAGTGTTTTCTTTCAATTGATTGTCTTGACCTTGACCTTGACCTTGACCTTGCTTTCAGGTCAGGGAGATGCCCAATGTATTGGTACTTCCACGCAGTGCAGATTATAGTGAAGAAGTGTGGATGGAGATTAGAGAGAAGGCAATTTCTATATTACAAACTTATTTCTTCGATGGAGTTGTCCCAAGTAGTGCCGTCTCTGACGATGAGGAGGAGGAAAGTGAAATTACCTATGAAAATGAGCAGTTTGATGAACAAGAAAAAGAAAGAGTAGTGCAGGGTGTTGTTGAGCAGCTGACAATTGATAATTCCATTCCAGCAAGCTCTGAGGGAAAGGGTCCTATACAGTTAGAGTCTCCAAGCAAGCATCAAGATTCAGGTTTGTCTCCAAATAATTCCTCTCGATTTGAAGGGAAGCGTAGCAGATCAAGTAAGAAGGCCAAAAAAAGGCATGCTCGTCAGAAGTCCCATCATAAATCAGAGGATATCTTGGAGAAAGAGAGTACTTCACATAGGGAAGATGATACTGCTATGAGTGGTACTGAGCAGGTTCAAAGTTCTTGTTCACGGGGTGCCTCCCCTGAAGACTTAAGAAGTAGGAAAACACCAACAGAACCATCTGATCTGCTTCAGAGATCAGGCAAGAGCGCTGGTAGGAAGTCTGCAAATCTACTGAAAGATGGTTGTGTTATAGCTTTACATGCAAGGGAGCATTCTGTATTGCATGTCTCGAGACAAAGGGTGAAAGGAGGTGGGTGGTTCCTGGACACCATGTCTGCTGTGACCAAAAGAGATCCTGCAGCTCAGTTCCTTGTCGTTTTTGGAGGCAAGGTCAGTCTAAAAGCATGTTTTCTGCATCAAATTTTGCTTAATTAGTTGATCCTGTGTGATAGTTCCCTACGTTTTGTCATGTTAACATTTTTTGATTACTTTTTGTCCTTTTATTGATGACCTAACAAATTTGCATTTTCTAGGACACAATTGGCTTGCGATCTCTTGCAGCCGGTGGTAAACTCTTGCAGGTAAACTCTTGCGATCTCTTTCAGGTTCTCTGTCATAGAGATTTCAAAAGCACTACCTTTCTGAGTTGCTAATATCATCAGTTTGTCAATTACATAAGAAATTGTAGAAAAAATTTCACCTATACAGCTATTTTGAAATAGCCAAGAGTTTTTAAGTCACAATCAGTGGTACTGCCTATGGGGCCATGTAAATATGTAAAATGTCAGCGCTTTGACCATTCATATGTCTTACTAGATTTGGGTCTTCAGTCGAGTTCATCTTGGTAACTTGCTTTCCAGATGTTAATTTGTGAACTCTCTGCTGTCTCATGAACTTGTTAAATATTGGACTGGGGATGCTGGTGACCAGTTTTGATTGCTAGATACATTTTGCTCCCCCCCCCCCACCATTTTCTTTTTCCTTTTAATGCTGTGTTTTGGCTAATAAATGGGAAAAAACATAGACCTTGCTAGCCCTTAATATGAGGATTTATGCCTAGTGGTAATGAGTATAGGACTCATGACCTTGTCTCATGGTAAAGTTGGTGTCTTGTACTGTAGGTAAATTGCTATGCTATCATAGGTATAAGTTCATTAAAGGTTTTTTGATGTCGCAGATAAATAGAAGGATGGAATTTGTATTTGCTAGCCACAGTGTTGATGTATGGGAGAGTTGGTCACTAGAAGGTCCTTTTGAGGAATGTCGGCTGGTTAATTGTAAAAATACCCAGGTAACTATTCTAGTTCGCATTTGTGTATTTCCATATACTCCAATTCCATAGAGTACATATACTACCGTGCTTTGTTGCTAGTTTTGTTCTGTCAATGGAAATCTTCAGTTTGCAATGTTGAGATTATTCATGATTGAATACTTGAATTCCATAAAGCATATTGCAAATGGCCTTTTGTCAGTCCTTATATGAAGGATTTTTCTACTATAGAAGTCATGTATGGTGCATATTCTTTTTGATTGTTTGTAAATTGCTTGTAATAGGTTGTTAGTCTGTGTAAAATGAGTCACAACATAGATAATAGTGAATATATTTTTAGATGGAAGTCTACAACTTTTCAGTTCAAGAAATTTCATGGTCTGATACCCTGTTTCCGTAGATAGTAGTGAGTCTTTTACACATCTGCTTTATTATTAGCCCTGTTACAGTAATGGATGCATAAATTTCTGGACTTGTGACTTTGAAGTAAAATGCCTATGCTAGTTTAGGTTTTCTCTCACTAATTAACCCAATTCCTGCAGTCACTTTGAAGTAAAATGCTATGCTACAGTTACCAAGGGCAGTTTGTTTGCTGACATTCGTTTTGCCACTTTGTCCCATACGTTTTGCTCAATTGTGGAAATAGTGTCATTGCTAAGCGGAAAGAGTTTTTGAAGTGAAAATGGGGGAATTCTGTTGAAATTCTCACCAGCTTTCACACTTTATCCATCAAAATTGTGATTCTCGTTATCTGAGGTCCACACCATTAGATCAATTAAAGGGGACTTAGCTTTGATCCATGAAGTAAGCTCTAGTGGCAATCTCTGTAGTAGGTCCCTTTTTTCTTCTTGGAATTGGAGAGGGGGGAGCGGGGAAAGATGTGGAGGTACAGTCTTCATGGTATAAGGAAAAAAGGGAAATTCTATATGGTATCTCTGTGTTTTTCATTTTTCTATTTGGAGGATAATGTTTTTTCAAAATCTACATGGTACCCTTCAATTTTCACGAAATCTATATGGTGCCCTCCCGCTAACTATTTTGGTAAGAAAATGAAAGATTCCACTTACCAAACTCATCACCTATTACCCAACACATTTTCATAGCCCCAATAACTTACTATTACCACTTACAAGTCATCGAAGTGCATGCTATACAAAGTTGTGAAGATAACTAATTTAATGATTGAAAATGAACAGTTTAGGACCTCCAAATAATAGCAAAGTGATTATAAAGACATGTAATAAAGGGTAGACTGCAAAGAAAAGGTTCAATTGACATAAAATAGTATTTTCAAACAAACAACGGTTACCATATAGTAATGGAAACTAGCTTCTCCTCAAACTTAGAAAATGAGGCTGATAGAGTCATTAGTTGTGTACCACTTCTTTCGGGAAGTTTTGTCTGATGTAGATTTTTGCAATACACTATGAGAGGGACGAGAAAAATGAAGGTTTGGGATTATGTAACTTAGAAGTCATTGGATACAGAAACATGTATCCTACATAGCAAACTGAGTAGCTGACACACTCCCTTTCTATACTCACAAGATTGGTCTATGTTTCCTATCTCATTTTCATTGATTGGTTTTTGCAGGCCGTTCTGGATGTACGAATTGAAGTTCTGGCCACTGTAGGAGAAGAAGATGGAGTTCTGCGTTGGCTCGATTAGGTCGCAAAGACATCATCAAAACTGGTGGAATGTTGGTCACGATTTTCTCTTTTAACGCCTTAGGTTGGTTATAAGTCAAACACTCCCTTGTAACTTTGTAAATCTTTCAGCCTTTTACCCCATCATCATCCTGTGTTTTTCTGTGTGGTTCATATATTGTTGGCTTATCGCCTTAGAGAATTAACTTTGTATTAGCAACTACTCTATTAGAGAAAGGGAGCTTTCTCCCATCACCAGAGGATGGGGAATTTACCTATTTTGTTTCGGAAAAGATACATGGGAAAGAAAATAAAAGAATTTCTTCCCCTTGTGCATCATCATCTGCATTTCAACTGTGGAAAAAGTAGTTCTTTTTGTTACAGACACTTGTAAGAATGTTGAGTGTCTTTGTTTGTGGTTTAATCGTTGGTATATTTTAGCTTGCATTGTACGATTGTGACGTTATTGGTCATTGTTGTTGTTGGAATTACAGCCAGATGAGAGAATGCAGATCTCATTTCGCTCTCATCCCTATTCTATTCTCTTGTGAATATGATTCGTCATCTCGCTTTCGTTGGTCATTGTTCTTCCATCAGTGTTATTGGTGAAAATGAAGTTTCTTGTACGACTTCTTCTTTGGTTTTGGTCATTTTATTAAAATTTGTCACTTGAGTGGATTGAAAAGCTAACTGGAAAAAGTGAAAGTGAAATTTAAACGAGTAACGGATGGATAGGATGATTGATAAGAGTCTGGAAAGAGTGAGACGTTGCAGATATTTTAGTTGCCGCTTGTGGCGAGTTGCCAATGCCCTGCTCTCTCCGAGTCTCGACCACACTAGAACTTTCATTAGCTATGGAGTACTAATATTACTTGCCTTCTGGTGAAATGGATCTTATCCTTGATTCCTACTATGAACTTTACTCACAGTTTTGTTTTCTTTTGTTCATTGTTTGGCACAAATGGAAATAGGATATGCACGCACAATTACATCATTTTCCGCAGTTATGCATTACTCTTAGATGTTGGACACATATACTTACTAATTTGAAAACATATCTAAAAAATAGAATTTGCGACGTAGTGGTATTCATCTCAAAGGAATTTAGATAACGTTTAAATGTGGAGAATAGAGTAATATTTTTTTTTTTTTTTTTTATCCAAGGGAGGCACAAAGGCTAGCACAATAAATTACATACAACAGAGGGAGGGGGGAATCGAACCTGGGACCTAATGTACCCAGGACCTCAGTCTTAACCACTAGGTCAAGACCTCATCGGCGGAGAATAGAGCAATGTGGAAATGGAGATGATCCTTACCGATCCGAATACACGCAAATGTAATGCCCACATTAGCCGCATCATAACTCCCTTGTGCTTTACACAAACATAATCACCCAGATGACGCCAAGTGGCAAATAATGGACACACAGACACTACGCTGGACCGCATCTTGTAAATGACAATTTTACCCCTTCTGTCTTCTTCATCACCACCAACAGTCCACCTCCACACCACACCCCTTTCAACTAGTAAAGAATAATAATAATAATAATAAAAAAAGGCGGTTAGTAATTGTTGTTTAATGTTGTTTATAAACCACCAAAATTTCCTGTCTTCGTCCCCACCTTCAGCCGACTTACCATTCCTCCAGAATCTCGCAAACTCAACAACACTCACCTTAATATCATCACAAAGTGAAAGCGAGAAACCTCAAAAACCAAAAGAAACCACCAACAAACGAACAACCACAAAAATCCAAACTGAAAAACTACACTTCTAGAGTTTTTCATCATCATATTCATTGAGGAATTGAATTTGAAGAATCGCAAAGGAGATTGAAGGCGAAATTGATATGGTGTCTGTGAATCCGAACCCTGCGCAATCCCAAGGGTTTTACCTCGACCCTTCCGGCATGCCTCTTCCCGGCGTCAACTCTCTACCGCCGGCGGCTGCGGCGGCGACGGCCTCGGTTTCCGGCGGCGGCGGCGGTGGCGCTTTGATTGTGGCGGATGATCAGAGTAAGAAGATCAGGAAGCCATATACGATTACGAAGTCTCGAGAGAGTTGGACTGACGAGGAGCATGATAAGTTTATTGAAGCTCTTCAATTGTGAGTTTCTACTGCTTTTTCTTCGTAAGTTTTTAGTTTATAGTGTAATTTGTGTTTGATTACTTCACTTCTGGTTGATTAATTTGTATTTGTTAGTTAATGTTTCGATTTTGGGTTGATCTAGGGTTTAATTAGGTATGTTATAGGTGCGATTGGTCGCTTTGAATTGTACCAACTGATTTAGTTAGGATTAGTTACATTGTTTACCATAGGGTTTGAGATTCCGTCTCTTGAGAATTTGTGCAAATGATTCATGCTAGATGTGATCGGTTGTCCTACGGCTGTTTTCACTTCTCTCCTTTAGATTGTTGGCTGGGACATATTATCAGCTGGTTTGGCTGGTAATTTGGTTGGTCACTCAAGAAGTAAGATGATTATGAGGAAGAATATGAAGAACATTGGCAACTTCAAGCTTCTGAATGCAAGCAGCTTAATTTGTTTGAATTATAGACGTGATCGGTGGTATGACTTAATGTTGATCGCTCACATGGAAACTTCAGGCTGAGTTCAGTTGAGTGATGCGTGATACTAAATATTATGACCTGGCTTGGTCAATGCAGGAAATTGGGAATCTGTGATGCATTTGGGATTTGGGTGAGAAGAAGTAGGAATTGGTTGTCATAGAAAATAAATTGAGAAAGAGAAGAATATTATTATTAGATTTGGGTGAGTAGAAGAAGAACAAAGGAGACAGGAGACGAGGCAGGAAGGGGAGTAGAAGGGAAGTTAGAATCTAAGGAAGAAACAAGTAATTGTTGTATTTTGGCTATGATATGTATTTCAGCTATGATATGATTTTCATAACCTCTTAAATGTTACTCCAAGATAGTGATACTACACATCTCTCTAGTGTACTAAACAAAGACTGCATTTAAGGATATATTATTATTTACTCCAGGATATATTATTATTTAAAGGGTTGTCATAGATCGTTAACACCCCTCCCCCGGTTTGAAGAAGTAAAAAACAATGTAACATAATGATAGAGAAGAACTGATGATGAATTTTGTTAAAGGAATATGCCATTGTTCCTTTAATCCAAAGTTGAAGCTGATGGAATGTGCTTGAGCCGCTCGGCTTGTGAGTAGACATATCTGATGCAAACCAAGACAAGCTTTGATGTGAACTAGGTTGGGGCATAGTCTGTTTATGCCATTATTGATTTAGGAAAGCTCTGGATTTATCTCTGGATATATGTGCCGCTGACATATCCTGTAGAAAGATGCTAAGTTGCTCCCCCGGTGGAGGGGGAAGATTCAAGTGATTAGATGGTTGCCTTGACATATTCTTTATGCTGCTGGACACTCATACAATGTTAGTTTCTGGGCACTTGGATATGATCGATGATCCCTGTTAACTAATGGAAGACATGGCGGTTGCGTAACTGTTAATTAGCTGCCAAAAGCTGTGAGTTTTTCTCCTAAACTTTTAGAATGGTGCATAATTGCTTCTAAATTAGAAGGTCCCTGGCTTGTGCTTGTAGAGGAGTGCCGTGATTTTTTTTGCAGTAGCCCTTGAAAAGATCCCATAAGGACTTGTTTGTAGGGATATTTGAGCAGCTGTACAAGGCTAGTGTTAGGGAAACAAACAAAAGAGTGAAGTTTGTATGATGTTGATAAAGTCATGAAGTGTTGGCCTTGGCAAGGCCAATGTAGATAGATGCTTTGTGCATTCTACATTGGTTGAGTCCCCTCTCTTCACACCAATGTTGCTGAATAACATGGTACTCTTTTATTGAAATTGAATCTCTTCTCCAAACTGATTAACATGTTACTCTTTTATCATTATGAAAAAATAGTGCTGCCGTCCGATTAATATATGAGTAAAATTCTGGATGTGAATACTTGGAGGGATAGAGTGTAACTTCGATGTTTCTCACTAGAATGGGCGCTTTTGTCAAATCAAAGATATTTCATTGACCTTGAAGAGTATGATGGCATCTCGAGAAGGGTTGCATTTGGTAGCGATATTCTTGAATTTAATTGTTTTTTCCTATAATGTTCTAGAAACTGTTGTATCTATGAGCCATCCATGGACAACTCTAGACTTTGCAGGTTAACGCTTAGTTTGCTAAGAGGTTTAATTAAAGATATCCCAATGTTTAACTTGAAATTCAACCGCCATTAAGAAAAAAAGAAAAAAATGATCAGAAACCATATATGCTTTTATCTTTCCTGTCTTATGTTCTATGCTATGGTTGTTCAAGAATTGGTCCGTTGTGAATGGTCTGAAGAATAGAGAAAGAACTGGAGACCATTTTGGTGTAGGTTTTGCTTCGACTTCAGCTTGTTTTCACTTGTAAGTATGATGAGATGCAGTAAAAGCGAAGTGCCCCAAACTTTTTTGAAGATATATATAGAATTGTTTTCGTTTCCTTTTCAGGAATTTGTGTAACATTTCTCTCTTAAAGACTCTCTTTGCTTGTCTTGTTTATTTTCCAATTATCACTGATGTAGTGCTTTTGAGACTGCAGCTGTGCAGTTGATTACTTAATAATTATTATTAAAAAAAATAAAATAGAAATCATATCTAAAACACTTGGATGGACTCCAAAAGATGTTGTATCTTGGTTTGTGGATTGATGGATTCTAAATTTTAGTTCCAACATTTTCTTTTTTACTTTTTTAAAAATCAGAATCATTGCTGTATGAGTAGTAACTTTGGATTTTCTTTTACAAAAGAGTTTATTAAACTTGTGTTTAAAAGTTACTATATGCTATGGTTGTTGCTATGTGGTATTTCAATGTCTAAGGGCTTGTCTGCTCATTTGTTACTCTTTATTCTTGTAATCTGTAGGTTGAGAACTTGAGAGTCACTTGACTAGTTGCATTGGGAAACTTGGAAGTGTTCCTTGTTTATGGTCAAATTTCTAGCTTACTAGTTGCGTAATGGTTATATGCTAATCATTAGGCTTAAACATCTATTTCTAACATATTTTTATTCCTTTCATTATGTTTCAGATTCGATCGTGATTGGAAGAAGATAGAAGCATTTGTTGGATCTAAAACTGTTATTCAGGTGATTAATATAGGATCTTTAAATCAAATGGAGTTTTCCGGTATTCAGTTATCCTGAGAATCATGTGATGCTTGTTGGAAAAAATTGTCAATGTTTGACAGTTTTTTTAATAAACTTCCAACACGCAAATGTTAGCATGCTATAAGGTGTTTAGTTGCTGCAATAGATAACATTGTGAACACCTTAACTGCAATTTAAGGTGTCATTTACTGCAATAGATTACCATAGTTTATTGGTCTAGTTGGCTACCTTTGTTGTTTTATCTCTTTCACCTTAACAGATTTTTCACTTGGTTTTATCTGACATTTATGTTTTGATAAAGGCGTTTGCCATGTAAAACAAGGTGTTTTGAGGGCTGGTGTTCTTATGCTTAAATTGACACACATAAATGGTTTACTGTTTGTCAATGAAGCCTGCTTCTGTATTGTTCCGAATGACAACCACTACATTTTATATATAATTGGGCCTTAATCAGCCTGGCATATGGAGTATAATTTCAGTATGGTTCTGTCATGAGACCAGTTAGCAATTGGTGAAATTGTTTACATGTATCATCAAGGCTTTATCTATTTTATGTCATTGTGGAGCAAACTCTCATTCAACAAACCAGGGCCTCTGATCTCAAGGCTGTAATCATCTTACATGCCACTGTGCACCATATGGTAATAATATTAGGTTGTAATTCCTTGGGGGTAGAGGAGAAGTGCTGCAGTATTATCTGGTTTGGGGTAATGCTTCACAGCTCTTATTAGATGAATACAGATATGCTAGCTATACAAACATAAGGCTACGTCCAGCATGGCGGTTTGCAGATCTAGAGTAATGCTGATGACAATGTTACATTTTTTCTAGGAATGGTAACTTGAGATGTCAAGCTCAGTTGTAGCTTTTCACAATGCTACATCATAGATACACTTATCATCAATATGTTGTTTGATTTATTTTGTTGGATGGAGGGTAAGTGAGGAAAACATTAATGTTGGAGCTGGGATCGTGACTCACCTAATTGTTGTCAGTTATGTCACCCGTTTTTTCCTTTTTTTTTGGTTATTTTTTTTTTTTTGGGGGGGGGGGGGGGGTTGCGTGGGGTTGATTGTTCAGAAGTTTGTCTCCCAAGGAACTTGGTGCAGTCTGTATATTATCTCATTATGAAGATAAGTCTGCAGTGTTAATTTGTAGGTTTCCTCCACAATACCATGAAGTTTTGGTAATCATATCTGCATCCACATATCAATTTTCCAATAGTTAGCTAACGAAAATTGGAGTACGTCTTGTTCGACAGACCGCGTTTTCTTGCTCTGTGGATGTCAGATAATTAAGTTATTGCACATTAGATTTGAGGTGGCATAGATTGAAATATTGAATTATCTATCATGTCTATGAGCCTAACAATACTTTACTAATCTGGATTTTCTCAGTTCCCTTAAGCTTTGTTAAGTGCTTAATCATGATTCATGCAGATACGTAGTCATGCGCAGAAGTACTTTCTGAAGGTTCAGAAGACCGGATCTAATGAACGTGTGCCACCGCCTCGACCAAAGAGGAAAGCAGCTCATCCATATCCACAGAAGGCTTCTAAGATTGGTTAGACCGCTTTTTCTTATGTCTACTTTTTGCTGCTTCGCTTTCTCTTGAGTACTGGTAATTCTCACACCTACACTTTTCGGTTGCAGCTCCTGCAACTATTACTATACCTACAGGGCAGTATCAAGGTTCTGCATCTGGTGTATTTGAACCTGGGCATGTTTACTGCCCAGATCCATCATCAGTGCTTACTAATCTAAGTCCCAGTGCACCTACATCATCCTGGACTTATGGGACTCAGCCTGCTGTCAATTCATCAAATATGAAAAGAGGTAGTTCTTGTCAGTTGCCTTTTGTTATCGTANAAAAATGGGGAAAAGAACAAAGCTAAAAGGAATACAGAATTGAAGGGACCAAAGCAATATAAATTGCCCATTCACTGCATTAGTGAGGCATGTCAAAGTGTCAAGAAGTGAACAAAAGGCAGCTGAGCTGTAATATATCAGTTGAAGATAACAGAGTGAGATTAAGGGAGGTAGTACTTGATATTATTGTTCAAATATATAGAAATTGGATTAGTGCCAAAAGTAGAAGGATATGGTGTGAAATTTCACAAAATTAATTTTAAGAGCAATCTTTATATTATACTAATGTGTCTTGCTTACAGATGACACGGCACTAGCGATGCCTGTGATGGCTCCGAATTGTTGCAGTAGCAGTAATGAAAGTGCAAATGGTTGGCCCACAGCTGGACCTGTCGATGAGACACATGATGTTAAGCATATGAAAGGTCGGTCTCTGTTTTATGCTGTAAAATATTATGGCTACTCCTATGAAATAGACTGATGAGCGGAAAAAAACCACCTCTTTTGATGTTTATCCTTATATGTATGATGTGCTAGTCGAGTCATTTCTACATTTCTGTCATTGATTCATCTATGTATGATGTACAACAATTTTCCTTGCTTTATGAAGGAAAGTAGACTATTTGTAGGTCTTAGCACAGCATTTTAAAATGTCAGGCTTTGGCGATTCATTTTTGAGTGAAAATGTAAATTGATTGATTGTTATCTGTGTATCTCTGCTGCTTATCTTGAAGACAATCATCTTATGCCATTTTTGCAGATGTAGTTGTTTTCTTCTTTTGTGTCCGGTTGCCATAGATTTATTCTCCCCAGTATTGAGGAAATCTGCTATGGTGTATATACTTGGCTTGATAGATCAAGGTCAATTTGATATTCCACTGAAATGACATGCCGTTGAAACTTGTTTATAATGTGTATATAAAGCTTCCTTGGATGATTTAAGGAAGAGCCTCTTGAGTTTGAGACACCTACTGGGGAAGGTCTCCTTCTCCCCAGACCCTGTCCATTCCCCATCTCTCTATTAGGTTTCTTTTGGTCAATGTCTAGTTAGGCCATTACATTGTTACTGTCAAAGTGCCACACTTTGTCATCTTAGTTGCTTCTTGGTAATATATTTGTTTTCCTTCCTTGCGGAGTGAAGAATTTTCAGTAGTACTGCCTTCTGGTATTTGTTGCAACTTTCTAAATTGTGCTTGTTGGGCATCAGTTTCAGTTGTGTTTTCTCATCCTCCTACCCGTCTTGGGGTGGGGTGGACATCTGTTGTTGGGGGAGGTGTGCATCTATTCTTTTAGAAAGTCAATGAAGAATATGGAGCTGTATAATCTGAACGTATGACATTAGAAGGGAGAACAACTATTACAAAAAAGATTATCACTGCAGTAAAAAAAAAAAAAAGAAAGGAAAAATTCTAGAAAGAGAGAAGCAAGGCAGAACGCCTAACGAAAAATATTCTAAGAATCAATACCTAGCAAAGGTGGGATATTGGTCAACGGCTTCATTGTCTAACGTTGCTTTGACTTCACTTAAATTACCTCAACTCTAAAGCTTCAATTTTGAGATGTTTTGTATATTATTGAGCATAAATGTGGGATTTATAATCTTTGTTTTGGTTTGGTTTTCTCTTGAAGCAGTTATGCCGGATTTTGCTCAAGTGTATGGTTTCATTGGCAGTGTTTTTGACCCCAATGCAAGTGACCACTTGCAGAGGTTGAAGAAAATGGATCCAATAAATGTTGAAACAGTATGTTCTGCTCCCCTGTCTCTCTTAGTTTAGTATTGAAATTATGCTCTTGAGGATCATTTTGTGTGTTATTCTATTTGAATGTTATGAATTTATTTGATTTTTTGACTTTGACTGCATTGCATACAGCTGATATACGTGTCATTTTGGCGTTGCTCATTATCTCCCATCAAGGAAATCATTGATGTTTTCTTTGTGCTGTATAACAGGTATTGTTGCTAATGAGGAATCTGTCAGTCAATTTGATGAGTCCTGAATTTGAGGAACATGTAAGTGCAGCAATTTGAACTTTTTTTTTTTTTTTTTAATTATTTTGGATTGTTATATATATATATATATGTGTGTGTGTGTGTGTGTGTGTGTGTGTGTGTGTTTTCCCCGATCAATCATATTTAGCAATACCTTTTTTCTTTTTTAACATTGCAAGTCTTTCACAATCTATATAGATATGATATGATTCCCCTATTAATAGAACATGCTTGCATGAGGATTAGAGTGGAAATGCTGTAGACTACGTTACTTCGACACGGCATATATAAGGCTGTACCCGTGTCGACCTGACCCAACGCGGATCCGGGTATGAAATCTGTACCCGATCCTCGAGTTGGTATTCGGACACTTCCTTGATGGAAAACCCAACCGCCATAGGAGAAGAAAGAAAGAGAGAAGAACTGTCAGAGAGCTTCTTGGGCAAACGAAAAGTCTAGATCTGTCTTCTTTATCTTCTTCTGGCTCATAGTTACTGATGGTGGTCATGCCCATTGTTATTGTTCTTCTCTCTCACTCGATCTCTCTCTCTTTTTCCCTCTCTCACAGTGGCGGCTAGGATTTAACTTAGGGTTTTCTATTTTTTAGAAAAAAGCAGTATGTACTGTTAAAAAAGAGAGGAAGTAGCACCTTTTGGGCCTCTGTGAAGTCTACTACTATTGGGTTTGCAATTAAAACCCATTAGACCTTGTAGTCTCCCAGTACTGACTTTTAAAGCCTTTAAATAAAATTTAATATTTCAACTAAATCTGTGAACTTTTTTGAAAGAATATGTGAATATTTTTTGTAGACGGCGTGTCCCCGTACCCGTGTCCAATTTTTAGACAGGGTCCCCGGATCCTAAAATTTTAACCATCACGAGTCCGACACTCGGATCCATACCCGTATCCGACACCCGTGCCCGAGTCCGAGTAACATAGGTTGTAGAGTATTGTAGAGATTGGTGACCAAGTTTGAGCTGAAAGTTTCCTTAGATATCTTTGCAGAGTTGTCGTCACATATTCTAGTCAGTTGTTTGAAGATGTGCAAATAGTAGTGTTACTATAAAATAGTGATTTTGAAATGTCTTCTAAATGTTCTCTCTCTTCTCCCCCTTCCCCTCCCAAAAAAACAGGAACTGGAAAGGAGGAGAATTTTTTCCATTTGGGTGTGAAACTTATCCGTTGTACTTGTAGGATCCATCCATGCCAAATTAAGATTATGAATAATACACCTTTTTTTAGAGGTGCAGTGCAAATCTGAATCCATTGATTCTGAATGGAATACAATTTTATCATGCGGAAGTTAGTACGTATCAAAGATGAATAGGTTGATGTATTTGAAACTTGTGTACTTTCTGAAGACTTGAAGCTACACCTATCTGGTCGTGGAAATAGGTCCTTTTTGCGCATTCATGTTTGTGGATCTAAGCTTCAACTTATGGAGACCATGTTCATTCTGTCCTTTTTACTTGTTTTTGCATTTGATTGTAATCAACCATAAGCAGCCTTAGATAATATTATCTATTGACCGTGTTTTACTGCTATAGTGTTTAGAGGGAAAGAGCCTTCCTTTCTTTTGAAGTTGGTTTGGGGAATCACTTCATGTGATCCTCGACTCTCAAGTTGGTTAAGTTTTATAACACTTATTATCACTTGTAAATGTGAGCAAGCGAACTTCCTTTGTAAAGGGGAGGGATAACATCTGCCAGTTAAAGAAATATGGTAGCTGTTGAGTGCTTTTTCCACTTCCCGCATGAAGTGCTTGATAGTTCATTATCTGCAGATACAGTTACACCATGGTTTTATTTGTCACATGTTCACTGATCTGGATTGTATGTTTTTTGTATGGCGATAGAGAAAAGTACTTTCATCATACGATGTGGAGTCGGGAAAAACCAAATGTAGCCCTCTTATGCCTCGTCTTGATAACTCGAAGACTGTGATTCCTGCTGTCTAGAGGTCACACAAGTGGGGGTGAGTTTTTTCTCGACCGTTCTTTTTCAGTGTGAGAGCAAACAATTGTTTAGTTAAGATTGATGTACTAAATTACAGTATGATTTGTTAATTGTCAACAGTATCAAAATATTCATGGAAGATATGCGGGACGATAAAAACGTGGGGTAATCGTGGAATGGTGTTGAAGCATTTGTGTGTTAGAAGATATGCGCATTCCGTGGGAGTTCACATTGTAGAGTCAAGTCGTGTGGTGGAAGGAAGCATTACGACAGATTCTGTTCCCTTGTCAGCGGCTATTATGGTTTCTTAGCATCTTGCTGACTTGTCCTGGTTCTGTGATATACAAGTGATGTTATAGGAATTAGGTTGTGATGTGTCTTAAAAGTCCTCAGATAATTTTGTTTGTAAAGTGTTGTGTTTTCTCTAATCAGTAAGGTGTTAGTGCTTCTTTACAATGTAAGCCAATACAATCTGTGTACATATTTCAACCGAAAATAGTCTGGGAGTATATATCAACCGAAAGAGTTTTGGTATTGTAATCTGGTGTATATAATGACAATTTTGGAGGCCTAGCGCCAGTGCAAGATGGGTGCTGTAGTTGGAGTGTTCCGGAACAGTCTCTGATTTTTCTGCCTATTGAGGTTTTGCCGTCTTGGTGATGCAGGGTTTTGGTAATATGCTATAAATTCGTGTATGCGCTGTCTGAAAGTTTTGAGCCTATCGACCATTTGTGTATGGTGCATAAATTATGGAGTAACTTAACTTATCGACTAGTGGGTTAAAACATTTCTTGCGTAAGCTATTTGTTATCTCTAGTGTTCATTTGGGTAAGCTTTTACTAATTTATAGTTCTTCTCCTTTATCTTCCTCCTCCAATCCCCCTTTTCCGTCATCTCTTTCTTCATTTTCAACTTTAACAAGTTGAAACAGAGATAAAATTAGAAACTCTGCATTATGAACGTGTTTGGTTAGCTTGTCAAAAGCTAATTGAACCTTGTGCTTCTAGGCCTCTAATAGGATATTTTTTTAGCTTATTAGAAGCTCAAATTTGTGAGGTGGAGGAGGATTGTGAAGGAAAAGCTCAAGCTTTTAACAAGTTACGCCATGCTTTATATATTTTTTTAACTTATACTAGTATTTTTTTAACATTTTCGAAGTTAGAAGTGGAGAAGTTGGTGATGGAAGCCGGGTATTAGACGAGGAAAATAATGGGAGAAATAGAAGTTTGACTTATACTCTTCGTGAAGTTCACCCCGAAGGCTTTTTGTGAACTTTTGTAACTATTCTTATCTAGGTCATACCTTATTTAGACGTGAACTTTTCCAATAATCCCTACACAAGCACAACTAGTAGCTCATTATTACGTGCCTTGCATTGGGTTGCTTTAGGTTGGAGTCATGGCCATGTCGGCAACGCTAAAATCGTGTTGGGTTGTGCTATGTATTATGTTCGCCCTCTAATACCCCTATACTTTTATAGTTGAGGATAACATAAATGGTTTGATGGTACTACTTATGTCACTAAGGTGTATCTCATTTTCAAAATGGCCAAGAAAAAAAAAATAAAAAAAAATCACATTTAACTTAAGCGTGCATGGTTGGCAGTAGTTTTGAAATGAGTCAACTGCTGAAAAGGCTTGTATTAGTTCGTAAGGTCATATTTTAGCCAAGAAAGTGGAACTTGATAGCACCAACATGTGTAGAGGTTGGGGCATTACAAATGTTATCATGACAACTTTGCGACTGGGTTCTTCGCATGTGGGGCTTGGTGAGAGCCTAGTGCGCATCAAGGATGTTGCTTTAATTGGAGGGGGGGGGGGGGGTTGAGCGTAATCCTCCAATGATTTCATGGTTGAATTAAGCGATATTATGGCACCAGTTATACTCAAAGTATTTCCTTTTTAGAGAGCCAACACATGATAACAAATATATGTTGAAAAAGGTTTGTGGGTAGTTTTTAGGGTCAACTTTCAGTCAAGAAAGTAAATTTTGGTATCACCAATAGCCTAAGTAGATAGGGCGTTATAGGCGAAGCCGGTAGCCATCTTGATTAAAAAATATTAGTAATAAATAGATTAAGTATATCTATATCTATATCTATATCTCTATACATATAAGTATATAAAATAATAATGAGTAATAGACTAATAGTATTGTACTAATAGTACATGGGCCCAACTGTTGGACCAAATTGATGAGTGATGAGAGTACTCTAATTAGGCCCACTAGAAGACTCAGTCCATTGAAGGCCATTGCCGGTTATGGCGGCGCAACCCCTACACCTCAGCCCTTGTGTTCTAAAGCGGTCCAATTCTATGAAACGATCAAGAGCGTGCATTACACTACCTAACCAACGCGATTGGGGGTTGATCATTTCTTTTTTTATTTTATATTATTAAAATAAGTTCTCAATATCTCGTCTTTGTTCTTGCAAATAGGAAGAGAGACCCCTCCTTTTAAGAAGTCTCTCTCCTCTCTCTAAATTTCTCTCTCCTCTCTCTATTTTCTCTCTCTACTCCCCCGCCCTCGAAAGCGATCCAAATACGAAGGTAAGAAGAAGAAGAAGGAGAAGGAGGAAGATCAATTTGCGCATTCTCTCTCTTCTTCAATCCTACCCAGGTACCTGTAACATTTTTCATCTTCATCATCGTATTTAGTCAGCAACAACAAAAAAAAATCACAAAAAAAAAACCCTAGTTTGTAAACACTTTGTATATTTATCCGAGGGGGAAAACAAACAAAATCTCAGCAAAAACCCTAGAATTTTGAATTACAGTCATTTGGATATGCTGTTTTGAAGGTTACAGTATTGGAATTCAACGCGATTTGGGTTTGGATTTCTTGATTCAGGCTTTGAATTTTGTTGTTCTATGGTTTTGACTTAAAGAGAAAAAAGAAAAGGAAATGGATTGAGCTATGTATATATGTGTCTTGTTGAGCTGTATTAGAGGAGATTCCGGGTTGTGATTTGTTGAAGAATTTAGGAAATCTTTGGAGGAGTAGCATTGGTTGTATGTTGACTAGATCACAAAGTGAGATGAAGTACATTTGACTCTTTAGGGCTTCTGGATCAGATTTGATTGATTGTTTCTTAGCTGAAATTTTAATTTTTGGAGACGAGGGAGGATTTGGGTGCTCCATGGGAATGATTTATTAGCTTTCAAGGTGCTGGGTTAATCTGTGTACTTGGATTTATAATTCTAGACGTGCTGTGTTTTTCGAGCGGAAGTGGAAGTAGAAGGGTGTATTCTGGTTGAAATTTTGGGGAGAAGAGAGCATACAGTTGGTAAAGGGATTTTCAGCTTACACATATACGCTCCAATCAACAGAATCTAGTGTGGAGAGCAATATATATTGTTTGAAGCTCAGATTGGGCTGCTTGGAAGTGTAGATATTTATCTCTGCCAACACCGGCATGAGTATGGAAAATGAAGAGCAACTGCCTGTGGTGCAACCGGATGATCTGATCATGGAATCTTCAGGGTACTTGATTAGTCTCTTCATCTGATGATTTACTTTTGTAAATTTTTCTTCATCCTCTTCAATTCTGATATTAAGACGGATTACTTTAATGTGACAGGAAGCCCAAAAGATGTTATACACGAGATTTTCTTTTATCGTTGAGTGAACTGGAAGTTTGTAGAAAGCTACCAAGTGGGTTTGATAAATCACTTCTAAGGTAATGGATCCATTTAACCTGCAGATGCTGTTCATTTACGAAATGATTTTTATTAGATAGACTTTTACAAAATAATTCTCCCACCCTCCGCTGGATGAGATTAGCATTTCAATTCTTGACTGATTAATTTGGGGATAATGATGGATCAGTGAATTTGAAGAGTCATCCCATGGCATCCCAGATCGTCAACGAGTTCTAGGAGCTTCATCATTTCAAGGTTTCAGACGGACTGAATATGGATCATCTCCGCCAGCTAAAGGGGATTCAGGTAGCTATTCTAGGGGACTTAACAGGTGGGACAGCCGTTCTAGTGGACGAAGCGACACTGACTCAGAGTCAGGTATATGGATTAGGCATTGTTACTGTAATAAGTTATTTTGTTTTTGTTGGTCAACTTGTTATTGTTTTTATTCTTTCTTAGTTCTACTGCATTGTGTATTGACATGAGGACATTTACCTTGCATGCAATAAGGAGGTATTTGGGGTTTGAAGTCTATATATCCAAATAAAAATTCTATCGCAAACTTGAAGAGGAGAATTGAATTATGTGGGAGGCTAGAAAATTTGTATGTGAAATTCAGTGGTAAATGATTTAGTCTACAACAACAAATCAATGTGGACCATCGAGGTATAATAAGATTCAGTCTAGTTGCTAAAATTGAATTCTAAACTAAATTCTTGTGGAGGTAGCGTTCCTTAGTTGCTTGATACTATTAGACTTGAAATATTGAGATTAGTCTCATCTCTAACCCCTATTGTACCAAAATGGCCTTGTTTCTTTGTTGTCTGTGTGCTCAATAGCTATTTCACATCCCTTTTTAGTTGCTTTAAGGTGAAAGTGTTTTCTGCTCCTATATTTATGAGTGAAACATACTGACAATATCATCTGGTCTTGTGGAGAAGATAAGGTGTGAGACGGACTGAGGGAGTATGTATGTTATACAATAAGGAAATATATGACGGATTTTGTTCGTTTCTAAAGCTAGTCTTGTGACACGTACAATCTAACACTGACCGTATCTTTAATTGCCTGTGTCATCCCCACCCTTAACCCATCCCCCTAATTCTCCCTATTTAGTAACTTGAGGAACTACTGGTTAGAAATTACACGTATATTGGGGTTGAAAGTTGGCAGGCATGGGATCAATTTCTGGGATAAAATGCACAATAATTGACACAACCGAGATTATAGTATTCCTTTTTAAACTGTAGGTCTAGTAAAGAGAAAACAGGTATAATCTGAGCATGTTCTCCAACCATTATAAAATTGAAAGTAGTTTCCTGATAGCTGTTGGATGAACCTGGTCTCGCTATCTTTCTTTGAAGCTTGGAAATTGAAAAGAAAATGAAAAATGAAAAAATATATTATCTGTTAATTAGTCTTTCTCTGTGTTCTCCGTTATACACCAATGATATTTGTGTTTTAGGATTACACTTACACATAAATTAAATCCCTGGTTGGATGCTGTTGGGGATTACAGAACTTGAATTGGTTGAACCGGGAGGGGATAGCAAAAGTTGACAGTTGAAAGTCATTTAACGATGGTCTATAATGGTTTGTTCTGGTGAGGTGGTACTGTCTCATGGCATGGAGTGAATGAGATTTCATTCTTGATGTGAACTTTTGTTGAAGTAGCTTTAACAGAAATATTAATTTTCTGGCAATGTTATGTGATGCAATCATGCAATAATCTTTAACGAATGATAATGCTGAATTAGAGTCGGGAAGGCGTTATGGAAGCCAGGCAAGAAGGGCAGGGCCGAATCCTGAACATGACGGCCTTCTTGGAAGTGGTTCGTTCCCAAGGCCTTCTGGATTTGCAGCTGGTGCATCAGTTCCTAGGTTCCGGACAAATGGCAATTTACCTATTAACAGGAGCAATGAACCATATCAACCTCCTCGTCCCTATAAGGTTAGGTTTATTTGTATGCTACAGTGATATTGTATATGGATTATCGACATCTTGAGGATCTCTTATTTAAATTTTGTGTTCTGGATTTGGTTCACTGGTAGAGAGTTCATGGGAATACAACTATATTTTCTACACTTGGCATGCTGTAGTAAGAGGAGTTAAAGCAAGGTAGATGAGCAGGCATGTCTTGTTTACTACGTCTTTTCTGTTTTCCAGGCTACTCCTCATTCTCGAAGGGAAACTGACTCTTTAAATGATGAGACATTTGGTTCGACTGATTCCACAAGTGAGGATAGAGCTGAGGAGGAAAAGAAGCGAAGAGGTTTGTCCCTACATTTCTGGATTACCATATTTAGACACTAGCCATTTATCATGTTGAATTTATTTCTCAGTTGCAATTCAATTTTTTTTTGTTAATTGAATATGACTTTAATAGTTATGTTCTCTTTTTCAGCTGAATTTGAGCTTATGAGGAAGGAGCAGCATAAAGTTCTTCAGGAGAAACAGAAAACAGGCAAGGTTGAGGATGCCTTTTCTGAAATCACCGGGCTGTTGGAAAATACCAGTGATTGTAAAACTTCCAGCGACTCGGACAAAGTGTTAAAACAACCTGCACAAAGTGACTCCGGCAAGCTCCCTGTTCCGGCAGCAGCTCCTCCATCCAGGCCACTTGTGCCCCCAGGTTTTGTGAGTAGTGTTGTTGATAAGAGCACTGCAACTAAGTCTCTTGTGCATGGTGATCAATTGGAGGTCGGTCTTTTCTTTCTTTTCTCTTTTCCACCCCCTCTTCACAAATCCTTTCTTTTAATGGGATGGAGATAGTTGCTATGTAATTTAGCTCGGGGATTTTCTTATTTAGTCCTACTGGAGACCTTTACCCATTCTTAGACGTCCCCAGACAACTTGGATCTTATGGAATGGTAATACTGCACATTTTTAAGACGGAGGGAGTATGTGACGTGGAACACTGTTGATTATGCGTGAAAACTGTGCAGCACATTTTGTTTTGTTTTTTTTATATATATATAAATGAACTTGTTCTCCTATACATCCTTATGCTTGCATATTTTACTGCTATAGGTCGGAAAATCGGAATCAGAAGAAAGTCATCATGGTATGAAAAGCATTGCTAAGGAAAGAGGTTCCAGTGACCTGAGGTGTGAGACCACTAATCCATCTGCTGTTAAGTCTGAAAAAGTGCTAAACTTGCCATCAGTACTTCAAGCTGCTGATCATGAAAAGGCCTCAAGTCTTACAGATGTGGATCAAGTCCTTGAGAATGGTGAAATTATAGGGCTTGGTCCTGATGTCACTGGGCATAAACTACTAAATAAGCCCGGTCGTTCAACATCTATTTTGGAAAAGCTATTTGGCAATGCTTTGACAGCAAGCAGTGGCAGTATATCTAATCATGTGGAGGTATCATTATTTAATTCTTGTTTCTTCATTTTGTTAGTTTCATTATACAGCTCTTGTGTTGTGATCTGTGGTTTTCGCCCACCACTAACTGTGGAGGCCTGATACCTTTGTGTCAAGCTTCCACTCTTCATATAGTCTGCGTCGATGGAATGCATATGCCTTTTGTAGGGTATCTATCTGCAACCTTTTGGGATTGTTCCCTTTTCCTCTATTATGCTTCTGTAGGCTGCTCTTCATGCGTTTACATTGATGATTGTGCAGAGGTTGGGCGCGTTAAAGACTTTCTTTGTTGGTGACAGAATGTTGGCCTTTTTATGCTTGATGTTTAAGCTAGAAAATAGTCTTCTATGCCCAAGTTTTTTTAACATTGACGTCTTATTATAATCTTTCTTTTGATAAATACCTGATTTTCATTATTTATACATTATGTAACAAGGTTCATGAAGAAAAGGAGAAAACGGAGGAAAGTTGCAGCCCTAGTACATTGCAATCCAAGTTTGCTCATTGGTTTCTTGAGGAAGGTAATCTGTAGTCAAACATTGACCGTCGGAACTCATTATGGTTATCAAGATATATACTTTTTCTTATGAATATATAGACTTAAGTTTTCAACCCTTCATGCAGACAAAAAACCTCTTGAGGACATATCACCAGCGAAGCCAAATGATCTACTTTCATTGATTGTTGGTGGTGAGAAAGGTGGATCTGATGTGTCTGATGTTAGAGCAGGAGATCCGTTATTGCCCCCTGAGACATTGTTGGGACGCACTGCCAAAGCAGCGTCTTCTACTGCAGAGATATCAGAACAATATTCTACTAGGATTGCTCCTGAACCGAAGCCTGTGATGCTCACATGTGAAGATCTTGAACAATCTATTCTGTCCGAAGTTGGTGGAAACAGTTCAAAGACTCGACCTGCTGGGCAAGAAAGCCATACTTTAGACGTGAAATCTGGGCATCCTGGTGCTCCCATTGATAATATAGCATCCCAGCACCTTCTTTCTTTGTTGCAGAAAGGAACAGAATCAAAAAATATGACATCAATATTAGCTGTCGAAGAAGAATCCCCCCATAAACCATGTCCTCAAGTTGGGAAAATAGATGCAATTGATGGCAATACAGGCAGCGGTGATATTGAAGGAGTGAATAGTTCAGGCAATTCATTGACCCTTGAGACCCTGTTTGGAACAGCTTTCATGAAAGAGTTGCACTCTACCCAAACAAATTCTGTGGGGTCTGCAAGAACGGACGTTTCAGACTCTCCTGGGTTAGCTTTTCTGACTTCAGATAGTGTGCGCTTTCCCACTGCAATGAGTGAAACTGGAAATGGAATGGGTAGCCAGGATCGTGACATTTTGGCTTCTAATGATGGAATGAGGAAATTGGATAGAATAGGAAATTGGTGGGAGTTTCAAGACCCTGGAAAGGAAGCAGAATTCTCGAAGCTTCCTGCTCAAGTTGGTTCTAAGTTTGGCTGCATTGATGGCGGAATTGAAGTACGACTTCCCGAAGAAGACAGCTTGATTAGTCTTGGTGACCCAATCAATCCCAATAACTCTATCATGGTGCCTGATTCAAGTTCATCTCGTGCGGACTTTCTGTCCTCGTCATCCAATGTACCAGCTAATGTTCTTGAAAAGCTAGCAGTGCTTGGTGCTGCTCGTCAAGATGAAAGGTCCATGACAGGAGGGCAGGATCCATTGCTGCATGGTCCTTATGATATGACTAAGCCTGGTTATCCATACCAAAATCTGCATCCACAGGCATCTTCGCAACAGGTTCATGCTCCACAAATGAATCATGGGAAACCACTGTTTCATCCTTTAGATTCACGCCCTGCTCATCTTGACCCACATTCGAAGTTCATGCCTCCTGAGTCTATCATTCATGGCGATGGTCCAATGCATCATCAGTTTCCTGCAAATATGGGTCATCCTCTTGCTCACCAAAGTGCTGGTCTTCAAGGCTTCGATCATCCCATTCCTCCTCCTATCTTACAGCAGATGCACATGACAGGCAATCTTCCTCCGCCTCATCTAGCAAGGGGTTTTTCAGGTGGGGCACCGATGCCCCCTCATCCCAGTCATAATCATGCTGGTTATATTCAGGAGCATAACCCAATGCAAAGCTTCCCATTTGGTCAACGGCAGCCAAACTTTGGCGGCCCTCGAATGGCCCCACCAGGTAAAGTGTCTCAAAATGGTTATTGGCTCTTTCTTCCTTCCTGTTATGTTCCTTTGGTGGAGTTGTTAAATGTCATATGAACCTATTAACTTTTGAGTAGGCTTATTCTTAGCTCCGATGGTGGGTTAGGGTGCACTGCTAGTATATCTGCTTCTTGGCTACTTTCTTTTGTACCTAATTTTTTTTTTCTTTTTCTTTTTGACTATAATCCTTTGGTGAGGGTAGAAAGTTTTTTTTTGCTATTATTTAGCTCTAGCATGATAGCATCTACTACTATATGCTGATAATTGTTCCTTGGACAAGAAACTGGTTTGCACTTGGTGGATACTGCATTACTTGGCCAATGCTTTCTGCAGTCGTCATAAAGGCACTTGTTTGTGCTACCAATTATGTTGCTACTCTCCTAAGCTAGGATGTCTGGAAGGGAAGAACAGGCGTAGATAGATATAAGGTCCTTCTGAATCTTTCTGGTCCCTGAACGAAGGTTGGTGAGGGTTAGCTTGTATGAGTTCTGTTTCTGGATGGTGCTCTATAGCGCTTCAGGCTGGCTTTTGAAAAATTTATCATGCTGTCTGGCTTTAATTTAGATTCGAGGTTCTAAAAACATTTACATTGGTTACCTTTGCTTTGTAGTTAGGTATTCTGCTTCTGGATGATGCTCTATAGTGCTTCAGGCTGGCTTTTGAAGTATTTATGATGCTGTCCGCCTGTATTTTGATTTTCAGGTTTTAAAGACATCTATTTATATTGATCACCTTTGCTTTGTAATTTGCCTCCAGATATCGGCAGCGCTAACAGTCCCCCTGAGGCATTTCAGAGGCTCCTGGAGATGGAACTTAGGGCAAATCCAAAGCAAATGCACCCTTTTGCAGGTGCTGGTCACAGCAGATCAATGTACGAACACGAGCTGGACATGGGTTTTAGGTACAGATAATGTATTTGTGATTGTGGATGTATTTTCTAAAGAGAACTTATAATCTTTATTTTTCTTCTTCCCAAATGACTTCTGCAGGATGGGGTTTATATGCTTTACTATAAACTGTGGATAGTGTAGTTTTATGCTTTCCAGTCACGTTTAGATTAGAGCTTACACTGTTTTCTCTGGGTTTTTTATATTAAAAATGAAAAAAAGAAAGTGGAGAAGAAATTTCAAAATTTTGAAAAATGTTTCTGTGTGGCTTATGCTGGAGTTTATTCATTTCGTGGTTGCCATTTCGCATTCAATTCAGTGCAATAGAATAATGCAATTTACTTTTTTTTTCCAAATACTATTAATTCAGTTTAATTTAGTCCAATATCGTTAGGTTAAATTGATTAGGGTCTTAACTAGACACACTCGAAAAGCGGCCGCATTGTCAAAATGGTATTTTTAATGGGAGGTGATGACAAATTGGTATTTTGTTTTGACACTGGCGACATTTAGGTATTTTTATTAGAAACCGGCGACGTTTTGGTATTTTTTTTGGAAAAAAAGTGCAAATTCACCCAAAAACATTCGTCGAAGAGAGAATTTTTGAATAAAAAATGATTTTTAATCATTTACTGCATTTATTGTAATTTTCCTACCATTTTGTCCTATTTT
>BSSO01000607.1:0-30860 GCA_030267885.1 Mesembryanthemum crystallinum
AACGGTGACTTGGACAAACCCCAAGCTCACCCTTGAGGTTACATGGCCCCAAACATCCAAGCTTATTAGCTCTCTCTACTAGCTCTCAAGCTATGCTACACCAACCTCATATTTGGTGACTATGGGAAGACCACCCATAAATCCACACAAAACACATGAACATAAGATACTCTATTTATAAAGTATCAATGGGGAGGTTACAATAGTTATCACACATACACTAATGACTCTTGATAACCACTATTAATCACATAGAGCATCCAAAGAGATCCTAAGTGTAAACAAGCATTTAACCCAAGAAATAAAGGACAGCAAATAAAACAACGAACGAAAAAACCATTCGCTTTCCGCGCAGCCTAGGTGGCACTTTCCAGTTATAAAGTGGCACGGGCGTGCCATCCCCATGAGGCCAAAATCAGTGCGTTCTGCCTATCTAGCACATCCATACCGCTTTCTCCTTATAATCTGGCATGCCCATGCTGTCCGAATATCACTTACTCCTTCCACCACAGGTTCCACACACCAACAGTTTCCGCTTTTCAATAGCAAGAATTCTACCGCTATTGCGTTTCCTTTCGGGAGAGTTGATAGTCTCCTCGTGTACTACTAAAAATAAATTCAAATTAACTCCAGCCAGGTGCATTAGTTGCAACACAAATACACATGAAAAGGCGCGCATTACACCCAATTTCTTTGTAGCCACCCAAAGAATATCTAACCAAGAAAAGAATACATTAACAAACTTTTACAGGCTGGGCAAGGATGCTCAGACAAGTCAACATAGGGCACAAAAATGAAGAAGCTCACTTTTCCCTTTTGGATTGACCAAAATGCTGACAACCTAAGTGTTCTTATCTTTTTTCTTTTCCTAATTCTTTTTGTTTATTCTCTTCAACCTCCCGTGACTGTTTCTCTTCAAGGGGATACGAACTAGCAAGCACAACTTCTTTGGCAAGACTCAGGTTTTAAATCTGACATTAGCAAAACTGATTTTACTTTCGAGTACATCCAACAACTCGATTATGTTGTCCAGTCTATACTTGGCTTCAACAACCACATATGACCATTTTTCAAACATACACCCTTCACAAGATGTATGTTTATGCTTTGGATCGTTTCAAAAAAGCTATGTCCCCCCTCCCTCCACCAAGGAAACTCACAAATCACAATGGTAGAGCAATGATTGATACATGCTATTTGAGTAAATTTAAAACCATCTCAAGTGAGGATCAAGATGAGATGTAAATTGCAACATAAGAAGTTAAGAACATACGAAAGGTAACTCAATCCTTCAAATCCAAAAGCAAAGATTTCAAACTCAGATTCCTAAAGTCATCCGAGAACGAAAATGCTACCCTAACAATACTTTCACCTTTTGGAAGGAATGCTCAGAGTCTCAGACAACAACCCACAATGCCAACAATTCAAACGAACACAATTCATTATGTAGTTATTCATATCACCTGCCTTTTATTTATCCGGGTTACACAAATGCTACCTACATTTAAAATATCCTTCATACATTATTAAGCAATAACCACATACACAAACCTTTGAAATTGAAGTCCCAATTGTACATTCATATCATGCACTCAGTCATCACTTTGACTTGACATAACCCTCAAAACTAACAACATCAGAAACTACAAACAAAAACAATAAACCCAAACAAATTCTCACCTCTGGTAGTAGCGATCCTGGTAAACGGAACCGCTTCTATGACTCCGCCCCTTAGGCATAAGCAGAGCCCTTTCTCTTTCCTTCTCTACCTTCTCTCTCTTCAACCTCTCCTCCCGCAACTCCTCCACAGTCTTCTTCCTCTTCCTCTCACTACTCTTCTCCTCTCCCTTTCCTTCCCCTCCTCTCTCCTCTTTCTCCTCCGCTACCGGCTTCATCGCGTACCACGGAGTCTTCACCCCTTTCCCAGCCACCCCATACCCAAGCCTGTACTTCTCATCCTCAGGACCCACCACCCTCTCTTCCTTCTTCATCTTCTTCCTCATCTTATCCCCTTCATTACTCTCACTCCTCTTCTTCTTCTCAACCACTACAACAGGATCAAATATCTTAATCCCATCGAACAAGTTAATGTGCTTCGAATCTGTCTCCAATTTGGGCTCAAAAGGATCCGATTTGGGCTCCGCCGGAGCTGATTCCGGAGCTCCGGGGCCCGGAATTTCGGGGTCCAACCCGCGGGCCCGACGGAGCTGAAGGAGGCGGACCTCAGAGTCGCGCTTTCGAGATTGCTCGCGCTTCAGCTGTTCTTCTTTAGCCGCTTCTTCTTCGTCTTTGCGAACTTTCTCGCGATTGTCGAAATTGTAGACGTTCCATCGCTTCTGTGGTAGGATGTTTAGACCTCCATGGCCTCCCATGATTTGAAGCTTTTTCGGTTGATTGAATTAGAGGAGAAGAAGTGGAAGAGGAATTAGGGTTAGGGTTCAACGATGAGTGTAGTAGTGATCGATCGAAATTCGTATTGCTCGAAATTGCACATGAAAACAGAAGAAAAGACGGTGCTCGGTGTTAATGAGTCTGATGACTAATGAGGGGGCTAAAAAACAGCGTGGCGCCCTCGGCCCAGCAATTTCGTGTGTGTGTGTTTTTTTTTTTTTTTTTTTCTTAATCAAAATTTTGGCGCTCAAATTTGTCACATTTATTTAGGAAAAATTGCCGCCAACCCCCCTATATAGTGTAGTTTTTGTGAAAAACTCCCCTTATAAAAAAAGTTGTAAGGAACCCCTATATGATAAAAACGTTTTAGTAAACTCACTCTCCGGTGAGTTTTTGAATTTTCCGGTTAGGTTCTATTTTTCTGGACATTTTTGCCCCTCACTAATATTATCTACCCTTTCCCCTTATTTTACCTCATTATCATTCATTGCAACTAACATATCCATTGTTTCCGCCTTTGAAATCCCTCTCATTCCCTCACTCTCTCTTGTTTGGGTTCAATGTTTTCTTCCTTTTCTTTTCCAATATTTTTTGCACATTTGGAGGGAAAAAAAGGGGAAAGGGTAGATATATTAAAGAGGGCAAAACGGTCAAATAAAATATAAATTTACCGGAAAATTCAAAAACTCGTTGGAGAGGGGGTTTACTAAAACGTTTTTGTCATATAGGGGAGTTGCTTACAACTTCTTTTTTATAAGGGGTTTTTCGCAAAAACCATACTATATAGGGGGGTTGGTGGCAATTTTTTCATTCATTTAAGTGAACTCTTTTTGTCATGGTCTTTGCTGACATGTACTTATTTATTTATTATTATTCAAATTAATTAATGTGGTTTTTATTTGGTACTGGTTATATTACTTCTACTTATTGTAATTTAAGTGCAGCGATTGAAGGTGTGTTTATTTTAACTGAAATTAATTAAAATATAATGTCCTAACAGGAATGAATAGCAATATGTGATGTGCGAGAAAAGTTGTAGAACTTAAATAACTTAAGTGTATGAGGTGACATTCAAAGTAGTTGTATAAGAAGATTCTTACTTCTATTTTGAACTGAATTGATGTGCATTTTGATTTAGTTATTTTTCTTTCTAAAAGACCACAGTGTAGATAATGACTACCCCATTAGATGTAGCTAACCACAAGCCAAACTAGTTGTGGTTTCTGCAATAACACAAGGTTTATTCTTCACCTGTGCCATTGAAATACGCTTTTTTTCCTTAGAAAGATGTTTAAATCAAAGTATACATATTTTGTGACAACTATCTACTTACAGTAAATCAAGCTAAATATAGTAGTAGTAATTTATGTTCATCACATCTATCAAGTATTTTACAAGGGAAGGAAAATACATTGATACTCCCATCAAAATTATTGGGAACATCAGTGGGCCTCCATTCAAGAAAATAAAGAAAAGTGAAGTCTGCTGTACATACTTCATCTGCTACAAGACTCCATAACACACAATGTGGTGTACACTGAAGCTATAATCCTAAGACCTAAGTAAAGGCACTGCTATATTTCACATGAAAATTGTGAATAGAACAACCATTATCATTGATGATGATTGATGGGCCACAAATTTCCCCTCAGAATATGAAGTCACTGAGTTGAACATGCTTGTTGTCTCTCCCAGCACCTCGCCGGACAATATATGCACTATCTTCAAGATCTGCATTCAAACAATTCATCCTGTGCCTGAATCAACAATCGACAAGTTGTCAATTTTATGAAGTGATTCCAGAGGAAGGCCAACACATAAAGCAAATAATGCTCACCATTCAAAATGGTCCTCACAGCAAATGGAGCCCCAGATGATAGCAAGTCCAGCTCCGTCCCTGCAGTGGACATTGAATCAAGCACTTGGTTTAAAGTGACAAAATAAACCAATTACAAAATAATGTCATACACTTAATATGAAGTATATAACTGTAGTTAAACAATCATATTCAAAGAAGAAGAGAAAACAATGAGAAATCCCCCCTTGAGGCTTGAAGGCAGGGTTTAGATGTAAATAGCCCTGCTCTAGTTAAGCACAGAGTAGTTTTCTGTTGTTTTTTCTTCCCTGCTTTACCCAAGGAAGACATTATAAGCATTCACATGATAAAAATTTCACATTCTCAATCGGACAGCATTTGACTAGAAGAATTGACTCCGCTTCACAAGAAAACACCAACAGGACAAGCTCATATCAAAGACTCAAATTTTATTAGATTTTGATCAGTGATAATGTGACCGTTTACTACCATCAATGAGTTTATAGATGTTTCGAGGAAGTAAACTGGATATTTTATGACGTTTCATACGATGTCCACATGCAAGATATTCAGAGAGCTGAATGATATACAGCAGTGGCCAAAATCAGAGCTTCTAGCCAGTAAATACATTGGTTAACACCTCTTTTATGATCAAATGATAACACGATTTCATGACTATTAAAACAATGAAGATATCTTTGACAGAAACCACAATAGCATAAAAAAAAGGTTCAGAAAAACTATGCAAGAGAATACATACCATTGTGCAGTGTACATGTCATAGAACTTGTCAAATGCCTTATCAAAACAGTATTGGCAAGCTAAAAGATCCCTTATATCAGTCACTTTGCATGTTGACTTGCAGCATTTGACCTGCATGCCAGTAAAATCTTGACTTATTGCAGTATAATTATATCAAATATATGCTCCAAATATTATTCTCCACATGGAATTTGTCTCTTGAGGAGATTGTCAATTCAACTGAAAATCGCTCATTTAGTAATAGAAAGAAGATAATGTGAAAATTGAAATCGAGAAGTTATCACTTCTGTAACATGGTCACAATTATCTATCATGTCTTTAATGATTCAATTTCTAGCAATCCAATACCCCATTTGAATATAACAGTACATTTTAACCAAAGAATTTTCAAAAACAAATCCACTAACTTAAAATTCATATTCTCATATAAGTCAACATAGAAATCCTACCTTTGGAGCACCTGAAATTCGTTCTGCCCTAACTTTAGATCTACTTATTTACTTCTCGACTTTACTACCATGTTTATGTATCAAGTTTCAGGATTTGAACTTAACAAAATCTACTTCTTTTCATTGCTGCCATTCAGCAATTGAGGTTTTCTTCCCTAGCCTATCCATGTTATCATTACGCTGTAGCTGTTATGGTAGTCGGTAGCTGTTTTAGTAGCTATTAGTCGTTTAGCTATTAAAAATTGGATAGTTCGGCAATAGTAGCTGTTAAGATTAGAGGTTCACTGCATAAATATGAAGCAAACGCTACCGAACCACTAGCAGCTACCTCGAAAGCTAGTCTATGTAGCTTTTCTGAAACTCTACCTCAACCACTAACCACTATATGAAACACTGCCTTACCAAACACCTAAAATTGCCAACAGTAGTGGTTAGACTTGGTCAAACCACTAAACTCTACATGAAACTCTGTTGCCGAACACAGCCTAAGAAGGCATGGTTTGAAAAACTTGCCTCCAATATTACTATGCAAGCAAGAAGAAACGTTTTGACATGGATTTTCTTTGGATTTTTTTGTCAAACACTACCTTTTACCATGCCCACTTTGTGAACAACTACCTTTTTTTTTTCTTTCTTCTTCTTTTTCTTTTTTTTTTTTTTTTTTTTGGGAACAACTACCTTTTAAGAAGGATTAACTTGTGAGATGATACCTTTGGCCGGAATCCGGCCAAATTTTTAGTGAAATCCTGAAAATACCCTCACACCCCTGTCATGTGAGACACTTTTACCCTCACCCTTCCCCTGTTTCTTTCTGTTCCTTTTCTCTCTCTCCTCTTCTTCCCGATTCTACATCTTTGCTCTAATCTTCCATTTTTTTCGCGATTGTTGCGGAGGTTTAATCTTCTCTGCTTCTGGGTTGCATCTAAAAACAAAGGTAGAGTTTTGTCATCATCTTCTAATTAAGTTTTCTACTTCTTTAACCCTTCCATGTACTAGAATCAGATTCCTTCCCCTTCATTTTCTTTTGTTTTATTTATGTGGTGGGTTTACGAGTTTAATTGCTTAGCACTAGTGAAATCTAACAATTTAACTAAAATTATGCCTTATCCCAAATAAAGAAAGTCAGCCTTTGTTTTATTACCCCAAATTGATGAAACCCTAGAATATGGAATTCGAAAATTTTGCTTAATTACCTTATGTTCTTACTGCACCACAATTTTGCAATTCCCTTGCTCGATTAACCAATATAGTACGATTCTTCAATCACGGAGAGAGAGAGAGAGAGAGAGAGAGAGAGAGAGAGAGATTGGGGGATTCGGCTTCAAGCTCTAATGGATTCAATACAGGGGAATGGGAAAGAAATGAAGCTCAGAGGAAAGATGGGTGAGGGTTAGGTGGCTTAGTGAGGGTATTTTTGGGAACATTTGGGCGGAATCCAGTCCAAGGTATTTCACAACAAAAATGATCTTCAAAGGTAGTTGTTTGCAAAAAAATTTTATCAAAAAAAAGTAGTTATTCACAAAGTGGGCATGATAAAAGGTAGTATTTGACAAAAAAAATCCATTTTCTTTAAACTACAGATATTTATACGTATTATCAGCAAGATAACAAAAGGAAAGCCAAAAAAACATCAGTTCAACAGAAAAGCAAAAGAACATACTTTCTCTCTTTCTAAGCAAAGCTAGAATTTTACCCATACATCAATGAAGCAACAGAAAAGAGAAAACACATTAATAGTCAGAAAAACCCAGTAGAATGTAATGGGTTATAAAGCTAGAATTGATTGTACATCAAACCATGGCAAACATGAAGGCCGTCAGGCAATGCAGCACATTAACAAAAGGAAAGCAACCAAAATCATTATACAGTGAAGAACAAAGTTGATACAAAAACCAAATTTAATATCCAAACTCCAAACTGGTTACTTACCAAGCGCTTAAGTTTATGAGAGTATATGTGTTCATGTGAGGGATGCGTTGAGATATGCCCATACAGATGCCCTGCACTGAAGAGTAGTTCAATATTAGTCGACCATGTAGGTGCTGAATCCTTTTAGGAGACAGCTGAGAGTGATACCTTCTACAAAAATACTTCTAATGATCATTTCTTAGAAGCAATCCGAACGGAACCAAAGTAATCCCCAATACTACCCCTTTCAGAGAATAACCCAGATGCTTTAGGCAATAGTACCTTCAAAGCATCTGAGTAAAACATATGCATGTTGATTTAAGAAAAATCACCTTATAAATAAGCAAATAAGAGTCTCCCTAGTTTCTATAATCAAATAAGAAATTGATAATAGCATCCAGCTAACATGTATCTGGAATTTTGTGCATATTTAACACTGGAGACTTTTTAAACACGTACATGCAAGAATTTTTTGCATATTTAGTGAGTTATGTCATATAGAATGGTTCATGAAAATTATCGGTACTCCAGAAAAACAAATTGGCATCATTTCAGCATACCTGTCACAAATTATGGTACTACAATCAAGGCATGTTGCCAAAGATGTTGATATGCAGCATGTATTGCACTTGGCATTTGCCATTTTTTTATTGATTTGATGGCATCTGAAATAAAACATTAAGATGTAAGCTTCACAGAAAGGGGAGATAGACACACAATAAACAGGAAGAATTGTAAACGAAAAACAAAAAACATGATAAACATCACTAAATTATTATAATTTATAGGGATACTTGGTACCAAACATACTCCCTGCACTTTAGCAGGTTGTTTGTACTATTATTATAATGCCTCATTCAGATTGTCTCAAGCTACTTATAGTAAATACTGCTTATATTATATGTTAACAATAATTCGTCTTTAATTTGATCATTGGAAACTTGTAATGACATCTTTGATTTTATTTTATTGAAAACCTTCCAATGAGCTAACAGCGGTTTGGCAAATTATCAGCAAGGTCTAGTATACACTATACAGCCAACATAACAACTCGTGTATAAAACACATAAGGTTGAAGTCATGGTTCTCATGCTGTCAGAATATATATCCAACATGCCAACCTTTTATCATATATGACCTTAAAAAAAATCATGTATACACAAGGTTTAATTTGCAGGCATCATATTGAAACTATTGCAACAGATATCACAAGACCAATATAATTCCATCAGTGTTTCACGAAATAGTTCAGTAGCTTCCACTTCTGACCCATCATATTGATTCTCAAGCATCTCACACATACACTAATGTTAATCATCCCCCACAAATGGAAGAGAGACAAAGCTAGTAGACTCATAATGAAACAGAGCAGCAGGCACCTAAAAGCAAGAGAAAAATGAAGGCAAAAGGTATACATATATAAAACAAAAACCAAACAGATTAGAAATGCACAAACCTTCTATATAACTCACGAAGATTTCCAGGTATGACTGATGATCTCTTCTGCTCAACTGCTCGCTACATAGAACAGGAAAAAATTAGGCTCTTGAAAATTGATAATGTCATGTACAGTTACGGAGAAAATTGAGAAGCCTTCTATCAAGAGATAAAAAGGAAATAAAGAGATTGAACAAGAAGAAAGAGCACCTGAACGCTAGCTTGAGTTAAGCTGAGTTGAAGGTAAGGTTTTGTTATTAAGCAATCTTCAGCAAGGTGACCAGGCTTATTGCATTTCCAGCTACAAGGAAAAGTAAGCAATCAAGAAATTGTATGTTGCTTTGTGGGAAAAGTGGAAACTTCAAGAGAAAGGGATGGAAGAAGCTAATATGTAAAACTTTGCAGTCCCAAGTATGTTTTCATTTGTGGGTTTTGCTGCATGGCACATAATTGACTATAGACACATTGCTTAAATGTAGTGTAAATTGTTCACCAACGTGTGTACTTTGTAAAGAGCCTGAAAGCATAAACCACTTTTATCTTAGATGCTCTTTCTCAGCTGTAATAAGGTCAAAGATTCTGGTGTGGTTGAAGGAGCATAAACAAGTGCAGCACTGTGATGAGGATGTGAATGGGCATGTCAGAATCTTTGCACAAAGGCACCTACTAGCTGCATGTACAGGTACACTGTATGCCATCTGGGAGGGGATAAAAAAATTCTAGGATTTCCAGGCAGCAGAGGAAGACTCCACAACAGTTAGAACAACTATCTTGGCAGCGTTGGGGAGAGCTTAGCATGAGAAGAAAGTATGTGGCTCCCTGCAATAGTATACTGCATTCCTTAATTTGAGTTTGGTTTTTGTACTTGTGGTGGATCGATTGCTGTGTTTAGATATCATTTCTATTTTTTTTACTTTTTCTACTGGATAGTTAATGATGCATGTTGATTTAATTTTGGCATATAATTGGGCTTTGGAAACCCTTCCTAGAAAGTGTGCCTAAGTGCTCTTCATGTCTATGGTTTAGATTAGCCAGGTTATCTTGTGTTTTTGGGTGTGCTCCACGTTTGTTTAGCATCAAATTCAGGTGTCTTTATGCTGTTTAGCTATGAATCGGTTTCGTAACTGTCTCTTTTGGTAATTAATAAATTCTTTATTGTCCCAAAAAATAAAAGAGTCAACAAACAAAACATCATACAAAAAGAAGCAAAAAATATATAAATAATAAAATTAAACAATTGCTAATTTACAATCTCATACAATTAAAGACCATAGGCTTTATTGTTCAGATCTTATCACAACAGCAGCAAATTTGGAAGAACACAAAATATCATATCAGGCCGCCTGATATATCAGGCGGATAATACTGGGCAAACAAAAAAGATTACTGGTGACCTAAAAATTGGTACTGACCACCAAAAATACTAGTATCACTTTTTTCTCATCCAATATCATTCCAGTACTGATTTTTACTTACACAGTACTACTTTTTGCTTGCCCAGTACTCGCCTGATATATCAGGCGGCTTGACAAGAGAGTTATTGTTGGAAGAAAGCAGCAATAATGCCCTTGGGGAAATCATAACTGGATTCAAGGATAATTGTACCATATTAGCATAACTAACTTTTCCTCTCTAGTTTTCCATTCTTTGTAAAGGTTCCTTGTCATCTTCTCTTTGTATATGGGCATGGCATGCAAAATAGAACTTTTTCAATTTTCCATAAGCAACTTTGTGATTGCTTATGCCAAGCTACTCAAGCACCAAGCAATTCATGTCTAAGATAGGTATGAAGAAACTTACCATTCATAAGTTGATAAGCAAGATCTCTTTTCTGACCATCGATTACGATCATAGTCCCAAGTATCTCCATGTAATTCAGCCATTGCTGAAAATCCATTGGGTTCAGATACAGACAAAGCTGAAGCTTGACTACTAGTGGAACCCTGTCAATATGGACTTTCAGTTTTAGAAAAATATATTCAAGCTTTTCAACAGCAATCCTTAAAGAAAAGACAAAAGTTACCTTAGGAAGGTTATGGCATTTCTGTTTCAACAGCTCAGCCTTGCAATTCATGCTACATATATCATCGTCAGTCTGCCAATACAAACACACATCAAGAACATTAGGACTACGTCGAGGAAAGCCAAAAAGGAATTTTGGATATAGGCTTAGAAAGAATCGAGACTCATGAAGGCTTGGTCATAGTTCAACATCATACCTCATCACATATGTACTCGCCATACCTACCACACATAACACAGACAGGCTCTCCAGGAAGAGGAAAACGTTGCTCACTTTGAGTTTTGACTCGATCAACTTGTTCCACAAGATCTAAAAATTTGAGTGGCTGATGTCAACAGGCATGTATTATACACTACAGCGTTTCCTCATAACACAGAAAGAAAATAGAAGTTCTGATGTAGACAATAAATCTGCTGGTTACACAGCGTTATTCATTTATTTTTACATATTCTGTGCAGGATTTTCACTTTCAACATATACTTGACTCTAGCAGGCCAATCAGGCAGAAATTGAAAGAAACTAACTGCAGTAGTTTGCATGAATACTTATTTGATGAGTTTCTAATGCTCAATCACTTAAATCCATCTCGTATATAATGGGGACTAATGGCAAGAAACACATGACTAAAGAGTAAATTTGGGGATGCTAGCTGGAAGAATCAAGATTTTTAACCAGATTTGGTTATTAATCATATTTTCTCTACTTGTCAAAAGACTTCTTTCAGATGCATGTTTAATACAGTGAGCATAATGAGGTATAGTCTATGACTCTACACCTATGCCACACAAAAACACAAACAGATACATGGATATGATAAGAAAAAGACACAAGGAAACACTAAGTTCAAAAGAGTAGTACAGTAACAAAGAGTAATGGCGGGGTAATAAGAGAAAGGAACTCAGTGAAATACTGTAACAAGGACACTTCTGTGTTTTCCTTGAATCAGACACTCAGGAAACAGATCAACAACTCACGAATACTATACCAACACCAGATCCAGGTCCTTTTAACTTCAACCAAATAGGGTTTATGCATTGTTAACATCCATTGAGATCTTGACTCTTGAGCAAAACAGCTTCATCCCCAGATCCATAAAACCATCACAAATCTCATATCTTACACCCAAACAAAACCCATATGACTAAATCTATGATCAGAATGCCATCCTCATTATTCCCTTTGATCAAGACCTTCACATTCATATATAAACCCTCTCCTCCCCCTGCCCCTCCCCACACCTTTTCCCTGTTTAATCTATTCACATTCTATAAAAGTCTATCAGAAAAAGCATACATCTTGACCTCTCATGACCTTTCCCTGCATACATCTTGACCTCTCATGATCTTTCCCTAGGTGGATGCCACACACACACACACACACACACACACAGGCACCATATCCATACCACTCTACCGTTATCAGACCACCAGTCACCACCACAGTTGTCTGTTGTGCAGAGGAAAACCCATTTCCCTCCCTCTCCCTCTCCCTCTCCGTCTCCGTCTCCGTCTCTCCCTCACTCTCTCTCTTTCCATATTGCTCTACCCTTATCAGATCACCAGTCACCATCACAATTGTCTCTTGTGCAAAGGAAAACCCATTTTTCTCTCCATATCTTCCCTCCGCCACTGGTTCTCATTGATCTTGTCATAGCCAACATAGTTTCCATCTGCACCACCCAACGTCACCACCTGGACCTCCGTTCATGGCTTTCATCCCAGTTATTATGTCCTCCCCTGCCTCCCATTATCAACACTTAACCGCGTGAAACTACCTGAGACGTTTCCTCTGCATTTTGTGGCAGTTTCTACAGGCACTTAAAATCCCTTTCTCTCAAGAAATGGAGTGTGAAACGCTGCCACTCCTTCATATCCATGCATCATAGGTTTTGACACTCTCAGCTATGCTTTGAGTCTAGCCATAATAGATCAAAAGCCTTGAATAGCAGCTGCTTTCTTTATCTTGCTTGCTGTTAGTATGTCTAGCATCTTCCAGTTCGGGTTCGCCCCAGGGGTTAGGTTGGGAAATTGACTTGGCTGACCGCCCCACCCTCTACCTTTGGTCGATCCACACTTCCATTAGACTCTGTAAACCCCCTAGCAGGTTTCATCCACACTTCCTATAGACTGTGTAAACCCCCTAATTTCCTAGAGATTCTAGTAATTGGCATCTTTCAAGATCCAACTAAGAAGACTAACATCGTTGCTGATATGCTGGAATATAAGACTCAGATATTTTGTAGTATACAGCAGGAAATAGCCATTCCAATTTGAAGGTTACAATAGTACACAATAGCATATATGATGCAGAGATCAAGAAAGGCACCTAAAGTTTGATTCCCAGATAAGTCCTCTATTGCTGATGGCCTATCATCACCTGATATTGAAGTAAAGCAAAAAATAGTCAGATTTGGAAATTCACCACTTTGGAGGTAAAATTAAAAGGTAAAAGCATATATGAACCAGAGATTCTTAGCTTATACTATATGTTCCAACCAGAGAAAGAAAACAAAACCATACCATGTCATGGTATCTAAGGGTTAAGAGGCTTTGCTTATGAGATAGGTAAGGCCATGGCATTGTAGCCAAAAGTAGATAATCCTTTGCAAGCAGAGGTTAGAAACAGAACAAGGCCCCTAATTTTAGTGAGAAAGCCGAACTCAAAGTCACATGCGTTCATAAACATTACATATGCCAAGGAAAAAGAAAGTTTACATCTTTAAAAATTCAACCAATAGATACAAGCAAAACAGAAGGGAAATGAGGCACTCAAGAAACCAAGGGACTTATGGTAAACAAAGGGTGATTTCTAGAAAATCTTTTGATAAAACAATAACTATGCAAGATGTATTCAAGTTGCATAGTTTTCTACTGAGAAGCACAACTCTCCACATCATAGCTAAAATGTGTAAGCACCTTGAGCTTGTTGTTAGTGTTTTCCTTTTACAAATGCCCCCATGTGTAAAACACCTGAGGCCTGGCTTCAATCAGTGGTAAAGCTGGTGTTGAAGGCTAGGTGGAAATGGGTTCTTAATTTTCATTTTTCCTGTTTATAAGGGATGTGCAACCATCTCTCTTGATCATCCGAAGCCCAAGCCTAGATCTGCCCTACCATTCCCTGCCTTCTAGCTTCTCACTTCTTGCCATTCCTTACTATTGTAGGTGCTATACTCTCAGTCCATCTCTCTCTTTCAATCCATTTATCTGTTTCTCTCTCTTTCTTGAATCTCTCTCATTGGTTCTAGCACAAACTTATAACAAACTTATTTTCTGCTAGGAAAATCATTGCTTAGAGACAAAATGACAGATGCTAGAGTTGCCTTCTACCATTTGTGATAAGTATTTTCTGACTCTGTTACAGTGTTACTTTCACTTTTGTCCCTTGACTGATCAATTTGAATCTCTCCAAAAGGGGGGGAAATTTGAACTGGGTTTTAAACTTTTCACTTCTTTTTTCCTTTTGATCGGCTGATTTTTGAACTCATGTAATAGGATAAGTATGAAGAATGAAAGATAAATTAGTGTTTGTTTTTAATTAAGTAACTACAGCAACCTATTGGCATTAGCTCAAAAAGAATATCTATTTGGGAATATAAAGCTGAAATCGTGATCTCAACAGAAATGTTTTATTATTCAACACGAAACTTGTTCGATATCTATGATGGGGATTACTATTCACTACCACCTAGATGAAACAAAAGGATTATAAGTATTAGAATCTGAAGAGAAAAAACCCAACTCTTAAAAACCTAAAGATTCTTTAGTTGCTAAGTAGACAGAAAATTTGATGATCTATTTCTCAGAAGCAAAAGGAGTACCCAACGAAACATATTAAGCATCTGAAAATTGATATAATGACAAAAATACTCACTATCCGTATCACTTCCGTATGCCACCAACTGTAACCCAGAACTTGATGATCCCTGTCACAATCCATAAATTCAACAAACATTGTAAAATATAGTGCCCAGTGAAGCTAAGGAACGGTGTATATGATTGCAACTATTCTTCATGCAATATAGAAACAGTAATATCCAATTCCAGACAATTAAGTTAAAAATTACCAACACATCGGGAGTTAATTCTTCGTAAACCTGAGCTGAACAAGCTTCCTTCCTGTTCAATTCACAAATTCCACGAAAAAAATTAAAGATTCAGAATTTCGATCACAATTGTGAAATTACCATCGAAACAAAATCAATAGAAATAAGGTTACAAAATTTCCAACTTTTTTTGCACCAAAAAAAAAAAAAAAAAAAAAAATCCACCTTTTTCTCTCAATGTAGTCCTCGTGGGACATGGGGCCATCGTCGACTTCAAATTCCGGTGCCGGCGGATTCTTCTGACGACGTCGCTTTGGGGGGCGGGGCTTTGATTCATCGGCGGCGGGGACAGATGCCGGAGATTCCACCGCCGGTGGAGCATTTCCGGTGATGATATTATAAGCTAGAGATAAACAAAAAAGAAATAAATAAAAACAAAGTTAAATTGATTGGCATTAGAATTGGGTTAGATAAATAACAGAATATCGATATTTAGAAGCAAGAGTGGATACTTTGAAGGTTTTGAAGAACAGAAGAGAGACTGTAGGATTTTCTGTAAGCTGAAGAGGGGTTCTTGTAGAAGTTCGTCCTCGTCGTCATCTTCAATTCGTTCCCCCTCTCAGTTCCCTCCTTGAGTGTATCTTAATCTGAGTATGGTTATTGACTATTGGGGTAATAAATTTGAATTTTTATTCTCCCTTTTTAAATGCAAGAAAGCTTGGGGTCGTCCTAAATTATCCTTCACTGACATATCGGTTAGGGCTTGGGTGAAAGGAGTTGACCACAAAAACCAAAACCCACCACTTTTACAAGATTTATTACTTCTATCTTTGCAAGACAATAAGATAGATCGATCAAGTTTATCATTTGTTAATCTTCTTCTTCTTTCATGTTAAACCAAACAAAAAGGATCGATCCACTTTATTTTCTTTTAGTTTTTCAACTCAATAGAGGCATCCAACCCGGAGAAGGACTGCTCCGTCGAGAACAAAGTCGACGTCGTCGACGTTGAACATCTTGACATAAAAATCTAACACACAATAATTAATTAACACAATCACTGAATGAATACGAGGATTTCATAGAAAGAAATAAATTAAATAGCTGAACTAATTGAATGTACAATTGGTAAGTTGTAATGAACACCCTTAATTGCATACATTCTTTGTCGAAGTTCATTGGGTGAATTCATACACCTTATGAACTCCATCACATCTATTTTTTTTAAAACTTCATTGAATCGTACAAGGTGGAAATAGGTTTAGCATTTTATGTCCATTTTTCCCACCATTTTTGGCAAATTAGGGAAAAACAATTGAAGAAAAAAAGGGGAGACAATGAATTTTTTCTCAAAAAACCCAACATTAAAAGAATGATGAGAGTTCACATTACACCTTGTCGGATCTTTGCCAATTTTGTTCATACACAAGCGAAGATGCAGTTGTATTTGCGATACTACCCACTGAATTATGTTGAACACTATCAATTAAGATGTGGGGTTCTCCTTTTAGAGAGACGCAAGCACTAACCAATACTCTTGCGGTCATTTTGGATGTAATATAAATGTAGATATTACATTTAAGGAGTCCAATCTAGACTTGTCATAACTAGCAAGTTTACTCAAGTGACGCTAGTGTTCTAAACTAATGGATTAAGGTGAATTTAACATTAACAAAATTTGGTATTAATCTGCTATTTCTAACATGGCTAGTAGATTCATATCGATAATTTGTATTTACATTTTATTCTTGTATAAATTAAAAAAAAATTTGCCAACAAAAACTTACTATATATCAATATTGCATTGTGGACATATGCGTGTAATTATGTATGGCAATATTAATTCCTTTTCTTCTTTTTTATATAAGGTAAGACATGCTCGGGGTTGACTTAATCTCATCTCATATTGAGTTAGGAGAAGCTGCTCAATGCCCCTGAGCCCTAACACGGTACACCTACACAACTCGTGCATGAAAACCCAATTGATGACATCCTATCTTCCACAAATTCCACATAGGAGATAGGAGTATCACAAGACTTGATCGCTAGATCACTTACATTTAATGCATTGGGATAAGTATCTCCTAAGCTAAAGTTTGATGGGTTGTGTACTGTGCACATAGATAAACAACTAAGTTTACCTTTGGCGTTTTATCTTATATGGTTGTTTGGTTGACAAGTAAAAAACATATGATATGCAACTTATTGGGAAATACTCAATGTATGTCCAAATTGTTTGGTTGACAAAAAGTAGGAAGTAAAGATTCCTATAAAGTTATAACTTCCACAAAAATTGGAGAAGTTATGCTTATTGTATTCAACCAAACAATACTTGATACTTCTCATGAAGCTCCAATTCTCAAGAAATACAACTTACCATAGTGAACCAAACTGCCAAGTAGTGGTCATTTGGTTGCAATAACAAAATGTGAAAAGTGAAAATTAATAGGAAGTGTTAAAATGGTGAGTTGTTTGTTTGACCAAGAATTGGTGAAATGGGAGAAGTATAATTTCATAGGAATTTCCACTTTCTACAAAATGGATCCAGGTAAGTAGAAATTCCCTTAAGAAGTGACTCTCCATGTTACCAACCAAACAACTCTACCAACTTTGCAATAAGTTGACGAGGAAATTTAATTCATGTGAATTCGAAGATTCATGTGAAGTCCAAATTCATACACTAACCAAATGACAACTTAGGCCTTATTTACTTGGAAGTTTTAAATGGGATTACAATGTAATGCACTATTTTAATAAGTAGAGGTAGAGGTGGAAGAGAAAGAATGTTGAGGAGGATGTGAGGAGAGTTATACGGACTACATGACTAAAATGCTATAATTTGTATAAGTAACCATAAACATGTATACAACTATATAATGTTCATTACATTGTAATTACAATTGCATCATAGTAAGCGTCACCTTAATGTCTTTTATTTTAGGTCAGGAAAGGTTCGATTGGGTGGAAACTCATTCTTACTATTTTAATTTAATTTTACTAGAGAAAAACTATGATTATGTGTGTGTGTGTTTTTTTTTCCCCCAAAATAGTCGGAATAAATAACTTTTCTAGACCAATTGAATTTAGGTTGGATCTGGACTCCGGACCCATGACTAAGAATTCTTATCCGTCCCGGGCCTTGGTTTGGTATCCTTACGCAAAGGCAGTCAACTGTCAACCGGATGATCAAGTCTTGGAGAAGGGTCAACAAGTAACAGCAGGAGAGAGAAATCCCCAGGCACCCTAAACATCCTCGCAAATCAACTGCTATTAACATTTCTGGGAGATTTCTTGGTCAAGGGGTCACTCATTGTTTTTCTCCATATTAAAACCCTCCAAATTTCCCAAATCTCACAAATTTCCGCACTGTATTTCAATTCAACCCCGCCCTTTCCCTCTACTTAAAACCCTAATTTCCAAACCCCAATTCGATTCGATCAATCAGACCAAATTTCGCTTCAATCAGATCGGAGCTGCGATCGTAAATGGGTATAATCAAGAGCAGTTTCTCGTTCATGGGGGGAACAGTATTCGGCGTATATCTGGCTCAAAATTACAATGTTCCCAACATCATGAAGCTCACTGACACTGGTATGAAGATGTTCAAGCATATTGAGGAGACTTATCGCAAGCCCAAGAAGAAAAACGACGATTAGAAGTATCACAAACCTTACTGCATATCATCATCGGCTTCATGAGGTTTTATCAGATTGTTACTCCAAACTCCTCGTAGCAGTTTATCATGTTATTTTTTGAATTTTCCTTTTTTTAGTTATACTAGGGCTGATCATTGTGGATTGGGAAATTTTTTGTGATTAGATGATGGAATTTATCAGCTATGAATCATATGGAATTGCGTTGCTTTTGGCATTTATGAGTATACTATGTAACAATCGCCGATTGTTTATTTTCTAAAGATTATGTTGATGCTGACTGAAATGTAATTAGTATGTCAGATAATTCACTAGAGGCTGTTCAATTTCATCTTGATATAGTTGTTCAATTTCATCTCAATATAATTACCTCATAGCCCTGAATGCCCCACTCTCCAAAACATAAAAGTTTGGGATTATCCGTATTCTCAATGTTTATGATGAGGAGTTGAGTAGTTTGAGTTGGTCAATCTCGGGCTTTGCCTTTCAATTTCATTATCATCACGTTTCACTGTGTCACCGGGAGAATTTTTATAGAACTCTTTGACCCTCGAATTTGGAGTACTTATATAACTGTTTATCATCTTGTGGCTGCTAAAAATTTACAGGACCTGTTATATAGTGTATAACCTGATGAGTGAAAACATATTACTGGGATTACTGCAAAATTTCTGTGGGTATGTTAGACACCTGTAGATAATAACACCAAGACACATTAAACTAGACGCAAACTGATGGAACTCCCAAAAACTGAATAATGGGGTTCAAACATTGGTTCCGCATATGTGCCCAGTCCTTGCCTACAAGCCTTAGTAACATGGATAGGAACTACTCCTAAAATGGAATCATGAAAGATGCTACTCTAAACATGAAATGCTTGAGATGTTTAATATCCACTGGCTTATGAATGTGTTGTGGAGTTCAGAGTTGGAAAGGCCTCATATCCTTGCTTGATAATATGAGTCTACGATTCCTGAGTAATAATATCACAAAACCTTGGAAGGTTACTTAGTTTAAAACAATTCATATTGTCTTCATGTGCTTGGAGAAAGTACACAATGTCATACACTCAAATTTACTAGCTTGAAGTGCCCAGCTCATTATAGCACTACTCACCTTCAAGATAACATTTCAAAAAAGCAAAGACAGCTGGATAATTGTATTTGCAGCGTGTCTGGTCAATTATCGGCAGTATAGTTGAATTCCAGTATGAACTGGTTCATTTTAATGTCTTTATCACTACATAAGTGAAGTGTATTTAAAATGAATAAAGACCTTATTCCTCAGTGATGTGAGCAATTAGCTTTCTGTTCATGGTTAGGTATTCTGTTGATTTAGGTATAATGGCGCCAGCTATCAGTCTCTACAACATGATTAGTGGGGGGTCCAGATAATGGGCTTTTTTTTTTTTTCATAGTTTGACACGGTGCATAAAGAAGCTTATGTTGGAGTAATTCTGACCTCTTGCTTGACATGATTGTTTATGCTAATGTCAAATACTGTTACACTATCAAAAACAATTGTATTGTTTGTCTTCTTGAAATATAACCAAATGCTTTGTTGTACTGGCTCTTTGTCACCCGTTTTCCTTTTTAGCAAATTAACCTTATTGTGTTAGGTTGTGATGCTAAGGGAGTGTGGCTTCTGTAACTTCGAGTTTTGTATTGGCTAATTCCTTGGAGATCATACCTTTGGGCTGTGCACTGTGCAACATAGGACAAATTGCAATACCTTTCATTCACTATGTTTATGATATTTTCCTTTTACTGAATCAGTGTGATATTAATTTTTGGGACTGTTCCATCATTGTGGGTGTCAAACTGTCAATGCGATGCTTTTGCTAGCATTCAGTTTCTTTGCCTTGTTATACATGGATTGCTTTTTGAAATTGGTTTTGTTTTAGACTGACATTGGTTTGTTATTATCTACAGTTGGTAACTTCAAACACTAACTCTGTCACATGTGGTATCTGAACTGTTTTTGGTTTGTCATTTTCTACTGTAAGTTTACGTGTAGCCTCTTTGGCCTCTCCCCTGGTTCCCTTGATCCTTTCTCTCTGAGAAAGATTTGGTTCTGAAAGGTTCAATGTAGTGTGACTTGTGGGTGAATCGTGGGAGCCTTGTGTCAGTTGTGTGTATCCTCCCATCTTACCAACAAAAACTTCCTTTGTTGCTCATATCTCTATAGAACTTTGCATAGCACTGTTTGAATATGTTCTCAAGCAGCAACACAAGTACACAACCTTCCAAGTGCTTAGACCATTACCAAAGCTTGGTGAAATTTTTGATAATGCCGTGTGGACTTCACCTATTACTTTTCTTCAACTTGCTTTTGATATGATTATTGTTTGCTTCTATTTACATGCTATAGGGCATTGGAAAAGGCCTTTATGGGGTGCCAGGGGTTGTGTTGGGTCGGCGTTTTTCACCATGAATCTCAAGATTCAAGTCCACGAAAAGGAATTAGAACAATTTGGACAGGGCCTCCTTCCTGAGGTAGTAGGCGTGGGAGGCCCTCGATGTTGGTTTTGGTCCCCAATAGCCCTTAAGTCCCCAGTAGCCCTTATTGACCATTTACTTCTCATTCACTTTTAAGGCCCTGACATCATCACCATAGGTGAATATGATGTTAAGGCTCACCTTTATGAAGCAACGATGGGTTTCTTAAGTCAGCTTTAGTCCCCACTCCCCAGGAACCTCGGTGTTGAAAAACTTAGCCGGCCTTAATGGGTTCCAAATCCTAAGGTTACAATTCACGAAAATGGAACATCAATATTGTACATGTACTTCTAAGGTAGTGTAGGAGGCCCCTGAGGTTGGTTATTGGGTCCCAAATATTGCCTTTGTTGATCCTTTACTATGAATATGATGTTAGAGCGTTAGGAAATATGTCTACAAAGAAACGGAGGGTCTCTTTGGTCAACCTTATTTCATAGGATCCTCGATGTTACAATGTTTAAAAGCTCAAACTTAAACGATCCTGATCCTAAGAGGGTCAAAATTGCAAAGGTTAACTCAAGAAAATGGAGCATCGCCCCGAATGAAAGTGATTGTTTTATACGATATTGGACAAGTATTCCCAAGTGGTCGTGGGAGGCCCCTAAGGTCGGTCATTAGGTCATCAGTAGCCTTTGTTGACCCTTTACTTCTGTTCCAATTTTAAGGCTCCAATACTAAAACCATGGCTTAAGATGATGTCGGGGCTTTGGGGAAGATATTTGTAGAGCACGAGGGGTCTCTTTGGTCGAGCTTAGTCCCTAGGACCTCAGTGTTGATTTTTTCAAATGACCTCAAAGGCGAACTCACAAAAATGGGGTATAGGGATGTCCCTGGATGAAGTGCTTATTTTTCAACAATATTGGACGAGGACTCCTTGGGCCTCCAAGGTAGGTTGTTAGGTCCTCATTAGGCTTTGGTGACCTTTAGTTCTCACTCATTTTATGGTTCTAACATTGAAACAATAGGAAAAATATAATATAAGGTGTTTCAATCAACCTTAGTCCCCAGAAAACTTGGTGCTGAAAAACTCAACTGGCCCCCACGAAAGTGTCCTAATCCGAAGGTTGTAACCACCCACAAAAATGAGACATCGTGGATGTCTCAGGACGAAGGTAGTTGTTTTTGAACAATATTGAATGGGACCCCTAGGCAGTGTCAGAGGCCTCCGGGTGGTTTATTAAGCCCGTAATAGCCTTTTGTTACTCTTTATTTCCCACCCACTTTTAAGGCTCCAACATTGAAACCATGGGGGAATCCATGAATATGATGTAAGGCAGTTGGGGAAACTCCAATACCTAGAGGTTTCTTGGGTCGCTTTAGTTACAGGGGCCTTGATGTGGAACAATCCAACCGCCCAGAGAGTCTGATCTAAAGTCTATAACCCACAAAATGGGTATCTCATCACTATGAACAAGGATGTGATTGTGGTCAATCGTACCTTTTTTCTCCAAGTTCTTCCGTTGTTTTCTACCCCATGAGGATTCAATTATTTGTATTCCTTCTTGGGACTCTGTTTGAGATGTCATCTTTTGTTTACAGAAGCAAAGCAAAATTTACCTTGCCATACAAGGAATATGCAGAATATTCTATGCCTGTTAAATATCTGTATTTTCTCGTGTAGCTGTTGGCTTGCTGGAAAAACTGATGCTATGTTTTCCTTCTTGTTTTGTAGTAAGGCCATGGCTCACCAAGCTTGCTTAAGTGCCATATTTATTCAAGATATTTTGTGCACTTGATGCATGCACATGCCTATGTTCTAGTAACATTACAATTTCAAGCTGAACTTGCATCTCATTCATTATTGACGTAGAAGCTTTTCAGGAGAAATTTGTCTAGATTTAAGCAAATTGTGGCTTGCTGTTGTAATCTGTTAGTCACTAGTGTGAACTGTTTTTTCGATCTAACTATTATAAAGTGGTTGTTACAACTTACAAGCTACTACCTTAAAGAACTCATGTTCATTTCTTTATCATGACCAATATCTGGTTAGCTATTCCTTTGAAAGTGTCATATGATGCAAGTATTTGCACTTTTATAGTGACATGAGATTCATCAGCTACTCCTTTGATTTTCCTTTCATGAGATTGCTTGGGAATGACGTAAGGGTGACATGACTTGGAAAGATTGAAGTTTTGATCCCTATACCTGATAAGCAACCTTTTATTTGGTCGGTGAGATGCATACATTTTGAACCACTGGGGAGATGTGATTATTGTGCTGCAAGAGCTCCATGCAGCAAGTTTTTTGTTCATTTGTCCAGTGATTCTTTCTGTATGATATCTACATATAGCACTGATATTTTCTCTTCAATGTGTTTATGTGATTCTAACCTGATAGAAACAAGTTTTTGTGCTGATATCTCAATGCTTTCTACATAACCTTTTTTAAGGAGATATGTTGTAGAAAAGAAAAGAGACACAAGATGCCCTACTGTTGCTTTGTATTATAATATGTTGGTAAGTTTATCTTCTCTGCTGCTTGGGAATAAGAGTGATAGTAATACATGGCACATGTTGTTGAGTGTTCTACCTTATGACTGACAAATGCAACTAATATTCACTCATTCGCAAAAGTGATAGGTTAATGTCCTTAAATGCAACTCAACTACATATATTTCTGCGTCAACTGTCAGATTGAGTTTTGAGTATGTTTGTAACTACCTGGATTGTGCACATTGTATGAAAGAATGTAGAAATAAAAGAACAGAAACCTTGCACTCACTAGGCTGTGATTAGGTTGTCATGCTTTCATGGATGATGACATTTATAGTGTTTGATTGTTATTAAGTCACTGATGTAAAGCAAAGTGAGTGATGTAATTGCAGTTATGTATAACATTTCTTGTCCATTTTGCATTCAATTGCATTCAATTGTTGTTACAAGCTGGTACATAATTTCGTGACGAGAAGTAGCAGAAGAAATTCCATCGACCCATTAGATGTATGATAATGAGATGGGGTTCTTTGTGCCTATTAGAACATTCATTGTGCGAACCTTCTCTCTGAGTAAGGCATTTAGTTATACTGCTTTGGAAATACTGAAATTTCAGCTGTCCTATGTTCTATTTATGATTTGTAACTATTATTAATTGATTGTAACTTTCATTGAAATGCAGGTATCAACGCCAATAGAAGAATGCTTGGTCGCATTCATTTGCCTGCTCAGTAAGATATAGTTGAATTGAATTCTGTCAGGTGAGCCATGTTTCTAATCCTTGCTTCCTTTTACTTGACCAACCCTTAGTTGATGACTGGGAGACGCCGATGCAGCATCATTTTCGGATCTACTGTCATCAGTAAATATATACAAATATACAATTTTTCTGGAACTACATGTTATTTCTGATCTGATATGTAAAAGGCTTGTTAAATGCGTGCCTAGTTTCTGCAACGTTTTTGTCTAAAGGAAAACTTTTACCAGGAAACCAGAACTTGATTAAACTTAACATCATCACAATGGTCCTTTTTGATTTCCTGCTTCTTTGATCCCGGAACATTAAATTAACATCATTTGGGAGTAACAGAGAAACATAGAATGAGTCCCATTGCAGTACTGGTGTGGGCCTATCCGACCCACTGGCCACATCTAGTTCCTGAACAGTGTTGGTTATTGTTGTATTGGCTTATCAGCCTGAATTGAGCTCATAAATTTTTATTAGCATAGAGATTTATAGATTAGTTAGCTTTGGATCCTCTTCAGTTTGAGAGCTAAGCTATCAAACATTGTAACAGGAACAGGTTTTTAGAATAGATCAGGTGATTGTGACTTTTCAAGTGTTGTTAATAGATCAATTTTTTCTGTGTCTTGTCTTTGTCAAGTTTAGCCATTTATATGAACACATGATGTGATGATTCTATGTATTGGCCTTATGCATACATTTGTCCCGGCCCTGCCTTGTGGTCTCATAACTTTGTCTGTGATGGCTAATATCTTATACTGTTGATTTAATCTGGCCATTGGTTTTAGTTAGCTCGGCCCACATCAACCAAGAGTTGTCATCCGCCAAACAGATTGAGTCTTTCGCCAGACCCGCCTGTTACTCAGCTGGAGCTTAGCGCGATTACTAGCTGGTTTGTATTGAGTTAAGCCGGTCCCAGCCCAGGCTCTATCGACACAACCTGACTCACTTCCTGCTATCTCAGACATAGTTTGGTTTTCCATGGGCTGAGTTGGGTCAATAATGTGTTAGATTATCTATCTATCTATTTATTATTTATATAAATAATAAAAGTGTTAGGTTACGAGATCCTCTTTTCAAGACTCAATTTTGCCAAGAGATCATCATGAATCAAAGTTTTTTAGTTTAATATCTAACAATAACACATGCCTCTCTAATCACGCTGACGTACGGCTAATTGATTTCTTGCAGCGTTTAGTATCCAATATTTAAATAGCAAGTTCCCTTGATGAAGCAAAGGCAATGGGGTAGATGAGCTATGCAAATACTGTATGACATGCTGAAGCAAGGTATATGAATATGAACGCGTCTTTGATGACTTGAGATTTCTGAAGCTACAAGGTATGACATGTCACATGTCATCTTCTTACACCGGCGTGAAAATTTCTGTTATTTTCCTCTTTCAAGGAAAAACAACAGGAGGAATTTGTTTGTGTAGCTCTAAAACAAAGATGTTATTTTGGTATTTGTATAATGTGTGCCCAACAAGTAAACTATACAAATTACTTGTTGATAGTTGATTAGTTGTATACTCTTTCATACGATTTGGCAAAAATTACACCCATGATATGACTTTGATGTTAATGCATCTGTAAACTGAACGGCGGTATCTATCTACCCATTATGTTTAGTTCTTTGAAACATGTAATTCGTCTCTAGTACATTATCAGCCTTCACAAGTTTGAACTACCTTCTTTTCACATTGACTAATGCGTATCAGTAGATTGTAACATGACTTGGTTCATAACTGGAAAAAAAAAAAAAAAAAGAAGGTGACTTAAGATTTTTGTGAGTCAGCTTTACATATGACGCTTATTTCAAGTACTCCCTCGGTCCCCGTAACACATAATAAAGCAGGGGTTGAAAAGCCGAAATTGTCCCTGGATTGCAAGTGGGATGAGTTTCGTTATTTTATATTTGAGGGCGATAGGGTCAATTTGTTGGTAAAGTATGTCTAAAAATAGAACTGCTGAAGTTATAGAGGGACGGTCCAAAATAAAAACTGCTGAAGTTATAGAGGGACGGAGTGAGTATCACTCTTGTTCACTTCACTGTCATTCGTTTGTTCGCCCTGTTTTCTATTTGCACTCAATTCAATTCAGCTAATTAATAACTCATTTTTCTCTCACATGTTAATTTCCAATTAAAGTTCATTCGGTTCAATTCAACATGATTCTATTGAAATGAACAAAATCTCAGACTGTTTTCAGTTCGCCTGAAAGTACCTGAACTGAACGAACTGAATTTAATTGAACTGAATTGAATGAATAGTGTATGGACTGAACTGAACTGAACGACTTGAAATAGGATTCGGTGAGGTGAAATGAATACACCTCTTATCATCAACAAAATGTTTGCTTTTATCTCTCACATAGTAGTATTCATTTAATCCACTTCACATTAGTTCACCTGAACACCATTCATTTGAAGTAACCCGAGCCACAGTGTGTGGATCTTGTTGTTTTACTTCACGCTTGTCAGTTATCCCTATGCAGTGGAAGATCTACCCCCCATCAACCATGTTGTATCTTGTATGCCATGCAATATTTAAGCTTTTTGTGAATGATAAATGCCTTTCCATTTCAAAGCAATAGTGAAGCTTTTGTCAAGAAGAAGCCTCCTATCTCCCTGTAAGTAAGGGATTTTGTTTAAAACAACCCTGCACTGCAGCCATGCATGCATCTTTCTTTAGTAGTAGTACTACAACTACTAATAATGGGGCCTCAAAGTAGACGTCGTAAACCAGCTTTTTGGTCTCCTCCAATCATGCATATCCCCCCATCATCCTTTAAAAACAAAATTAAATTATACTAGTAAAAAGGAAAGTTTAAGTTTAAGTTTGACAAAAGATGGGAGCAAAAAAGAAAAAAAATTGAAAGTAAGCTAGCTAGCTAGAAAGGAATAGCAATGAGGCTGGCCACACACAATTTTATTTTAAGCTAGATAGATAGCCTACTTGCCATGCAAAATGCACCCTTATGATCTGTCATTAATATGTATGGAGTATGTGTTTAAATTCTTTTTCTTAACAAATCTTGCTATTTTGCACCAGAAATAAGAAAGAAAGAACAGGGAAAATAAATCATGTAATGTTGGTGGTTTAGATGTCCAAAGGAGTGAAGGACAACTGGACAGCAAAATAGTAATCCTCTGAAACTTGTTGAAGTTGTGTTCAGTATGATACCAACAATGTGACTATGTGAGCAACTTCTTGCTCCACATACAAAAAAAAGAAAAAACTAGCTGGTTCATGATGTATAATGTTGGAGACTAATGGAACATGGTGCTCTCATTTTATTTGCTAGGCCATTATTAGTTCGTTGTAGTTTGTTCATCACTCTTTTAAAATGTAGAAATTTGTAATAATACCTCTATCAAGAATTTTGAAAAGTAATTTTTTTTTTTTTATTTCTGGGTTTAGAATGAAAGGGGTAACATAAAACATGTAATCTGCCAACTTATTTTGACTAAATTGAATTGAATGAATAATAAGTTGCCCAATATATACGAAAGTCAAAACAACTGATATATTCTTGTACAAATGCTTTTACAACTACATTTCCGGAACTAATCTTTTCTTTCACTCACCCAACATGTCATTTTAAGCGTAGAAACAACGCACCCCCTGCCCCTGCCCTTCTCACTATCACTTCCAGTCTTCACGTCATATCAACAAATTAAGCTCCAATAGGACATCCAACAAGAACAAAGGCTTTATAATCTGTCTCTTTTAGTTCTCTCTCATTTTAACTTTTTAAAGTATTTGTTTGGTAATTCTCTTATTTTAACTTTTTAGTAGATTAACTGCCTCATTTTTTCTGGCCCAAATCAAATTTCTTTTAGTGGTCCCAGTAAACCCAGTTGCATTTTCCTTCCCTTTCCCCTCCTTAGCTTGGACCATTCCGCTTCTTGCATTTTTACTTTGCGCCTCAGTGGCTTAGGTTGTGTTGAGCTAACTGAATTTATAATAGAGTTTGGTGGGTTTTATTAAGGAGATATACAATTGATTGGGCATACAACCATTAGCTTAAACTTTTGGTTGTGGTGGTTCATTCGCATGGTATCAGAGTTTCAGTGACCATAACGTCTTGAGTTTGAATCCTGGCAACCCCGGGGGCGAAAAGTAGTGTCTGAGCGCAGTGTTAGGCTGTGTTTGTCAACAAAGTTTTAATTAGGGTTTAGTGGTTTTACTAAATCTAACCAACTACTATTGCAATTTAGGTGTTTGGTAAGGTAGCTGCTAGTGGTTTGATAGTCGTTTACATTATTTTATGCAGTGAACCACTAATCTCAACAGCTAATATTGTTGAACAATCTATTAGTGGTTAGTTGGATAGTGTTTCTGAAAGACTCTAGAGTATGTTTTGGGGTAGATGTTAGTGATTGAGTGAATTTTACGTCATTGTAAACCTCAATAGCGCTCAAAACGACTAACAGACTACTAAAGTAGATACAACTGCTGGTGTAACAGCTAACAACCAAGTTTGCAGAACATAAACTTTAGACTTTATTCTTTTCGTTGTAATAATTTTGTTTTTGAAACTATTTCGTTTATTTTGATTCTGTTTATGACATCGAATTCTGTTTCCTCTATTCCATTACGCAAGTTCAATTCTTTTCTATTTTATCACGTTATATTATGTTATACAAGTTCTTTGTTCCACTATTCAATTTTATTCCATTCCATGACATGCATATTAGGAACAGGAAATTACGTACCATTCCGAATTGAATCAAACTTATGAAAGCGTCTTCTTTTAATTGATTCTTTTATTTGCTTTATTTATTTATTTATTTACTAGGAAGTTTTCCATTGTTTTGTTATCAAACTCTTTTCGATCACTTCTAATGACTTCCCTTATCAATTGTCAAACAAAGCATTCATCACAAATGTCCTTTCATATTCGTAAAAATTGAATTTCACCATGCCCAACCAGGTTACTCCAAGCAAGGACATGCTTTGAATCTGGTTAAACCATGTCTCAAGGGTAAAACTTTGCATTAGACAATTTGACGAGCAACATAGATTCACCCTCTTTCCCAATCTCTTAAGACTCTTACGTGCATGTGATTCATTTGTATGATTGTCTTTCAATAATTAGAAATTGCCACCAACCCCATAGTTAAACTTAAAGGAGAATTGACCAACTAGTCACAAGCTTACAATTAATGTTATTAAAAAAAGAAAATAAAAAAACTTTAGTATACGACAAATGATCTAAATAAACTTGAATAATCTCACTAGAACATAGTTTTCTTAAACTTTTAATCAAAATTGATAAAATTGAAAATCATGCTGCCATGCTTTTACATTAATTAGTTCAATTTATCGATAATATTATTCATATATACATCAAAAAGAAAACAACTTTAAGAAAAAGAAGCTACTATATGACTCAATTCGTTTCGAAATAACATTGAATTTAAACCTATCTCTATTCTTTTGATTTGATTGGTACGAAACCAAACAGCAAAATTCAAAAAGAAAATTAACTTATAAAATGAGACCAATTGCATAATAATAACTTATGAACAAATTAAATGATGAGTGCATTAAGTAATGGAAAAACTCCATGAGATCTGATATTGTATGTGTTTCCAAGTTGGCCGTAAATGGTAGTAATACATATATGGATGGTGGTAGAAAGAAGAACACTTTCCACATCATGGAAGCATCACATGGGGCTTTGGCGCAAATAATTTAGGCTTAAATTAAACAACGATTGACGTAAGTCGTAACCAAATCATGGGGGTTTAACTTTTTAAGTAAACAATTAATTAATTAATTAATTAATTAATTAATTCTCATTTATTCATTATTCATTATTCATTAATCCTTTCCTTGTTTCCTTCCCACCACTCAATCCAACCGCCTCTTCAATCTTCTTCTTCTCTCCCTTTTCGCCGACTTCAAGGCATATGGACAACAAAATTATTTTTATTTATATATTTATTTATGTCAAGGGGAAGAAGGAAACCTAAGGAAAAAAAAAAAATAGTAAGGTGTATTATTAGGGAACCATAACGTTTCAAATATGTGGTAATGAATATTTTTATTTTTATTTTTATTTTTTAACAAAAAATATATATATAAGTATTTAATAACTTTTCAGGGTGAAACTTTGCATGCTCTTATTATGACATCTAACCATTTGTGACAAGCTAGGCAATGAGAGAATGAAAAAGCAATGTAATCAAACATCGATTCTTAATTATTTGAGATTTTAGGTTTAGGGTTGTACTTCAGATTTTTGTTTTGTCTAATAACCTATACCCCCAAATACAAGCATAAAAGGAATATTTATATATAATAGGAAATATCAATATTCATATGTTATGCAAAGAATGTTCTTCGTGTTTTTGATAGTGATGAGTTAGCAACATGACAATTTAAGATTTCATATATATATATGTGCACTACATAAATTTCTTTTGAAAATCAAGTGAAGAGGAAATAATAATTGGCAATGAGAACAATTAACCTGCCCCCATGGGTTGTTTTCAGTATGATGGTTTAGTTTGTAACATTAAAACACCAACTATTATTATTATTATTTCTTTGGTTTTTTTTTTTTTCTTTCTTTCTTTCTTTTTTTGTAAAATAGATATCTAATGTATATCCTTGGAGAGTAGCTTTCAATTTGCCTCGACAATCGACAATGATGAATGAGTTGTTCAATCAATTCACATGGATGATGGATAGT
>BSSO01000608.1:0-30825 GCA_030267885.1 Mesembryanthemum crystallinum
TCAAAAATAACCAAGACTACTCACCAATACAGTTAGTATTTCCATGTGAACAGCACTCATTTCAAGTTTACTGCCATTAAACCATTGAAAAGTGTTCTGTACGGTTATATGTACGACATCAAGTTCCAGGCAACTGCAGCATAAAAAAAGGAAAATAATTGTAATCCAGCACATGCTACCACAACAAAAATATATATATATATATATAAAGAAAAAAATAAATAACAACACCAACAACTTTAAATAAATCTATTCTGACAAGGGAAGGAAGAAAACAGAGGATGGGAGATAGGAGCTTACTCGAGACTATCTGTTCTCCGAGGCATTACAATTATAGGCTTTGTAAGTGACAAATCCAACTTGACAGCAGGTGCACCCTCAATTTCACTCGTAGTAAACCACTTCTCAGCATCAGTGACCTGATCTGTCAATTTCACAACACCATTTGATGCGTTGGGAGCAAGACCAGTTAAGTAACTGACCACCTACATGCCAAATTTCTCAATGTAAGGGCACCAATTGAAAGACTATAGCAAACTGAATAATAGTAAATTTGGACTTTCTTACCTCCTGGACAAAACGATTCAAGAACACGATCCTTACTTCTGAAAGCCGTCCAAACAGGCTATAATCATAGCCTTCGTAGTCGTCATCATCAAGGCTGTATGAAGAAAAAACCACCTGCAGAAATACGTGCATTCTAAAACAAATATAAAAAGAAAGGTAGGGGGACAGAAAATAGATAGAACAAATTAGATGTATTCAACAAAACATACAAAATGGTACACAACATCAGTAACTTAAAACTAGGAAACTCTTAACCGTCATAATCATTCAAATAAAATGTATAAGACTGTAAAATGTTCATATGATACACTGAACTCTGTGATCCCAGTGATGTCCTATTAAGTACAAACGTCAGGTGCCCAAAGTGACTAGGAAAATTAACTATACATTAGAGTCAACTGACATCATACGACATCATAGTTACCAATATACTCAAATTTTTGTACTCAAGAGGCTTTAGCGCACTTGTTAAAACTGTTAAGAAAACAGAGTTACTTGAGAAACTTAACTTAAATTTATCACAACAATCAACCAGGTAGGAACCCAAAAGATAGAAGTTACAGGAATCAAAGTTTAAGTCCTACTGCCATTTGTGTTCCATCTTTTCAAGAATCAACGCTATTTTGATATAAACCAATAAGAGATGGCACCATACACAAAATGACATTACTGCATGCTGGCTAAAGCACCAACAAATATTAAGTGTATCATCCCAGCATCATGAGACGCAGATACCACAAGGTCCACAACATGTTTAGATTTACAAAGTGCTCTTTGATAAATGCAAATGCAAAATTCGTTAAACAATAAATATCCATAGGAGACAAACGCAGATACAAGATTTCACAAGAAACGTACCTCCACAAATGAACTGCCCCCAGGGTTCCTCATATCACAGGCCCAGAAGTAACTATGCTGAGGAGGGAGACTGTCATCTTGTATTCTTAGATTACCAATAGCAGCCTTGATACTAAATGAAGAAGGAAACACCTGGGCGGAAGAAAAATAACTGAGGTAAATTGATTTTCACACCACCAGAAACAACACATATTGCATTCACCAAACTATAGTACGAGAAAAGCTTAAACGAACCTTAATATCAGTAAGCAAATTATCTTGTGACAAAGTAGCGAGCTTAGTTTCATCCTCTTTCATAAGAATTATCTGAGCACGTGCCATATTCAAAACTAAATAAAAAATTATCCTGGACTTTCCCTTTCCTAGTAGACCTTTGACAACAGGCTGTTCACCAGTAGTTGAATGTTGTTGATCAACATCTTCAATAGAGACATCATGCAGTCGAGTGCCAGTTGATGAGCTATCATTGACGGATTCGGAGCTCTCAGATTCGAAATTAATACCATTCACAAATTCCATTGTAGCGGCAATTGTAGGCCGACGACAGAAAAATGACAAGGTGGCAAGGGTCACCACCACCTGTAGGCATTTGGAAAGCAATTTAGATATCAAGAAAGCAATCAGATCTACTGCCAAAAAAAAAAAAAAAAAAAAAAAGAATGTAACTCACCATTTTGTCTGTTTTACTATAGAAAGGAGAGTTCTGATCATAGATAACTATTTGGGCTTTAACAAAACTGTCCAACTCATCAATCTGCCCCATAGTCTCTGTTGTGGACTGGAAGGAGTTATCAGGCAGAAGACCAGGCACTCTATTAAAGCTAGGGGGTTTAAAAGCTGATACATCAGGTGCGAAGTTTCCCGAGGAATGCATAGGAGAGTCAGTATCAGGCAAATTCTCTGACGCCTCATAAAAGTTATCATCACCTTCAGATAAGAGGTCATTGCTATTACTCCGGTTTACGGTGTCTTCAAAACCCAGAGTAACATCTGGCCCACGAATAAATGACCTCGCCAGATAACGACGCCGAGATGTTCCTCCACACACTAAATCTTCTATCTCCAAGGATTTCAGGACAGTTCCTATGAACATATCATTTTCCTTAATCGCAATCTCTACCTGTTTCAACCGAAAGACAAATAGTTACAAAATCAAGGTAGTTACATTTACGAAAAATTAGATACCCACAGAAATAAACGTACCAGACCACCTATGGCTCGAAACTCAAACAAATGCTTCTCTTCAGAAAGCAGCATCTTCATGAAACTCTGATCATACTAGTATCAAGGCAGCACAAGTATGAGCACACCGCTCAACTGGAAAATATAGTAAACAACAAGCAGTAATGTAGTTATACCTGCTGGCTATAGATGAAGCAAATTTTCAACTCATCTAAAACACCATTTATGAATATTTTCTCCATATTTGTAACATTGATTGCACCATTGTGCTCGTCAGCCTCATTCTCTAGGTCTTCAGCATCCGATGAGGATTCGGAAAGAGTAGTGATAGGAGCCGAAGTCTGTATTACAACATGAAACCAGAAAGTACAGCTCCATGAGAAGAAAATCAATTGTTCTCCCAAAAACGCTTTCACTCATTCTAGGCAGTTTACAGTAGAGATCTGCTATTCAGCGCCCTCCGCTATAGATAAACATAGAAATTTATCTATCAAACAGGAGCAAAACCTAACAATAAAGAGAGACAAGACTTGTACAACCTGCACTTAGAATAGCATATCTCTTATCTTGATAGAGCAGGTGTAATACCCTGTCTATTTTTGCATTTTATCTTGAGTAATACTTTATCATTTTAAAGGAAATCCTTACTTAGTGCTTGTTTGGTTAACATAGGGAGTGGAACTTCCTAGGAATTCTAATTCACTTGCACAGCTCTCGTCGCCGTTATACGGATCATCGGCCACCTTGTCGAAGTGGCCTTGTCGAAAATTCTAAGCAACAATATAACTCGATTGCCAGCCCCCTATATCTGTCCAATCGCTGCCAAGCCTCTGTTTCTCGATACTGCCATTGATACTACTCACCAGCGCTCTGCCACCGTCACCAGCCCTCTGCAACCATCACCAGCCAGACCTGACCCTGCCAACGTCGCTGCCTGTCTAGAATCAGCCACCACCCTCCTCTTCTTCATCCTTGTTTATTTATGCTCGAACCTAAATTAGTTTGATTCATTGCCTAAAATTCTATTTGGAATTTATTTCATGTATTCTGATTTATAGCTTATTACCATAGAAAAAAATTTATAAGACTATACGAAAGAGTTTAAAGAAAATTAAAAAATAGCACTTACCGACGCACGATAGATAGCACTCTGAAGGCGGCTATGCCAAACACTTTCAGTGTCATCAGAATCAAACCGCAAGATCAGTGCATTTGCCTGCTCAACAACCTACAAACGCAGAATCACAAAGGATAAAAAAGCAGTAATTGGGAAAAGGAAGACTAAAGATGTCAGTAATACTATCGAACAGAATAAGGGAGAGAAGGGCTCCCCCTTTTCTGGAAGTTCAAATTCTTTGGTGTGAGCATTAGAGCATCGAGAGAACCTTCCTCTTGTACAAGAGGAACAAGATAGAATCATTACCCTGGCGTGATGTATATCCTAAAAGAGGTTCATGGACTTCAAAGATGCAATGATTATCACACTAGTTCAAACTTTCCTCAAATTTTTATTTTGGCAGATACAAATTTGCTGGTGGTTATAGAGTAAATAAGCCCAAAAAGGAGAAAAGGAAGAAAAAAAAAAAACCTTGCTCAGGGCATGGAGGTTTGTTGCGTCACAGATAGCAAGGATATTCTCTTCATTTCCAAAAATCTCTGGCGGCACCTTGTACAGTAGTTTGCCTCGTAAGCTGAAAAACAACCATAATTTATCCAACTAGCATTTAAATTATGTCATACAAACACAGCAGCAAACTTCAAAGCATGAAGCTCAAAGCTAGATTGATTACATATTAGTTCTTTTAAGATGGATACATATTAGTAAGCATTGCAGAAGTAAAGCAACTATTATCGGCCCTACAGGCATTAAATATAACATAAAGATGGCAAAACAAATCACAAAATGAACAGCTCATTAAAATATTTCATGAATTTCTGCACTGGTAATGGGGCCAGACCTTAGATACTGTTTGTAAGATTTGGAGTCTGGGCTTTCTAGTATATACAGGAAGGGCCCAACCAAACAGAAGTATCTTTGCTTCCACACAGCCTCCCTGTTTGCGACACCCTACAGAACAAAACAAGAAATAGTTACACGTTGTAAGAAGTTAATTTAAAAAAAAAACGAAAAACAATAAAATGATGTTAAAAGGAACCCTAAGGGGTTAGCTCAACGAGTAAGAGCTCTAAGATCTATTCCAAATATCCCAGCCTCGAGTCCCCTTAGGACATCCACTAGAGGTTTTCCTGGTGGTTAACTTCAGAGCCCATGGGATTAGTCAGGCAAAGCTCGGGTACCCATGTTATCAAAAAATAAAATGTTAAAAGCTAAAGACGCGAGCAAAGACATTAAAGCAGAAATTATGGGAGAGAGAGCAAAAGGTAAAGCCATAAAATTTAGCAACCTTCCAAGTGAGAAGAGACAGCCAGCCCTCAAAATCAGCTTGACTCCAAGGACGCGAAGGATCGGAGTTCTTATCATCATCCTCCTCAAATATCTTCACCACTTGCATTAGCCTATGGTAGCGAGCTGGAGAGAAATGAAAGCCCAATGATGGCACCCGCACAGCCACCCTTGTTGAAGGATGTAATGGGCTTTCTACCTTTATCTGAAAGGTAGTTAAACATTAACATGGTGCTGGAAGTAATATAATTAAAGAAAATATAAACCGCTGCCATGCAAAGATTGAGAAGATGCAGAAAAGGTTGAAGATGAATTAGCCAAAGGGGGATAAAATGCACATTTTAGGAACTTAAAACAATAGCTTTACCTGTTGCAGCCTAAGAACCACCCCACATTTGTCTATAACAGGTAACAAAGTACCAGATAACTTTGAACCAGGGTGTCCATCCAGAGAAGCTTTGCTCCAGTGATAATCACCATCCACTAGAAAAGCGGATATGTCACTGAGCAGCATATCAAATTGCAGGTACAAATTCTTGGTCTCAGATGACTCTGACCCATCGTCATCCTGCATTTGCACAACATATATGGTAAAGATACCGTAATTTCATACTCGTATGTAAAGAACGAAGAAACAACTCACCTTTTTGCGTATTACCAAATTCCCCAAATCAAGCATAAGTTTTGTCGAATGACTCTTGTCTGGACAAAACTCAGTAGGAATCGTGATCTTGGGAGCAGCTATATCCAAGTCCAGCACGAACCTAACAGTAAAATATTATGGTCACCTCTAACATTTAAGAAAATAATGTCATTTGCAGATGCATATTATGCCAAGGAGAGAAAAACTCTAGCCAACTAAATAAGGTCTGATACACATCCTCAATGGCACAAATATGATGATAAAAACAATGAGAGAATTAATTGAGTGTCTGAACTCTATATAACCTGCTGTTTTGCTTTTCCCCTTTTCTTCAACCTAGGGGATCAGCAGGGGTTCAAAGTAATGATTTCCTTGGCCTTCAATACTTTAGCCAAGGTTCTCAAAAACACAAAGGACCACCGTGGAATGTTTGACCTATGAAACTCTTTTTCAGTTTCCACTTTCAAGGGGGAAAAAAAACAAGATTTTACTGGAAGAAATTTAGCGAAGAAAGGAGGACAGGCTGTCAAAAAAAAAAAAAAAAACTAATGAGCTAGTAGCCTAGTACACATACAGAATTTTGAAATTAAAAAAAATTCCATAAAGTCTATTAGCTAACATGTGTGATGAAGTCAGTAGTACATAACCCTATCCCTTTCTCCCTTTTTCCTCACGGCACCAAAATCAACTGAAAAGGCCAACTGTGCAACACCTCTCCACCTTTTATTAACAGAGTTTAGCAAAAACACAAGCAACAATGGCGCTTTGATACCATTTAGGGAAACTTTAATTGTGTGTGTATGCACAACTATAATTTTCATTTTTTGAAATTTTTAATTAACCTTTCAATTATTTATTTTTTTAAATAAAACTATATTGTAATCTACGTTTCAGTTTCTTGAAATATTATTTTTCTATTATTCATTTATTTTATAAATATAATTTTATTGTAATTTTAATTTACTTTAATATGTATGAGTTTCTATTTAAAGTGTATTTATCGCAATTTATCCAAATTTCAATGTTTTCTTTATATATATAGGTAAATTTTTCCAAGTTTCAAACATTAAATTTTTGGTCACAAAAAGTTAACGATAACCTCAACATTATTAACAGAAGGCACCGTCAAAATATCTGTTTTCAAAATTATAGGCACCAAAGTGCATCACAGTAGGAATATGCAAGATACAGGCACGTATCTTAGTATTAAAGTCAAACAAGACAATTTTCCATCATGCTTGACTCTCCTTAGTGAACTACTTATTTTGGTATTACGTCAAATGTTGTATTAGGCAACCAACCAACATTTGTCTCAGGCTTCCAGCACAATAAGAATATTGCACATATGTTTCTTCACTGCAACATTCAAAGCTAAATTCTTTAACCTTGAATAGTTCATTATCATAAGAACTTTACAACCGTGCCTTAAGCTGTTAAGAACTGGTGCAACCATATGCAGATACGCTTAATACCCAGCACTCTAGTTAAGTTGGTTAGCCTGGACATAGACACCAACCCTTTTCTTCTTAGATAAGAAAATAATTATATAAATCGCAAGTCAAAGAGAATACAAGAGGAGATCTAGAAGTTCTCCCAGATTACAAATCACGAACTAAATCCCGGAAATCCTGTGTACTTCTGACAGAAAGACACCAACCTTTTTGCTGCCACAGTTATACGATCTTTACCACAACTGTGGCAACCAGGGCACATTGATAAACCTATATTACTACACTCCACAAATCAAGGCAACCATAAGCACATCATAAAAGGTCGAGTCCTAGATGTGAATGTCTGAATACTCCAATCAAATAGGTGACCATAATTGCTGGATACAAGGTTCCAGCAAAATCACTAAGCAAAGCCTTTGGCCATTCTCACAAACTTTCTTTTCTTTCGTTTTTAATTGGCAAATCTCAAAAGAACAAGAATGCATCTCAAACACGTGGATAACACCATTAGCCGCTACAAGCCAAAGTCAGCCCTACACACCAAATATATGCGCACAACATATACAAATCAATACCAATCAAAATAGCGAAGTGTTTTTCATTAAGAGAGTTTTTTATAGAAACAAATTCAAAGTTCCAATTAAATTCTTAAGTTCCAGAGGTCTTACAGTTCCTCAAGCTGCACAAACAATCAACTCAACCAAGTACGGATAAGTAAAGAATTATAGTTACACTTTGTAACATATCAAATTTCACAGCTACTACATACCTGCTTTGATTTTTCAGTGCCCTAGACATTTGCTCTTGTGCAGTCCGTTTCATCTCATCAATAGTCATCTGGGATGAACCAAATAGGGATTAGCTATCAATGAACATAACAATGGAATATTATGTTCAAAGATGCAATATATGAACTCAAGAAAGTCCAGTTCTCAAAAAACATTCATGCAAAAGGTTAAGTACCATGAAAGCCTGTGGTCAGAACTCAGACATGATATTAATGTTCTCCTCTATGATCTCCACAGAAAAGAAAAGGGGAAAGGAAAACAAAGCTGGAAGTGGTAAATAAATATGTTTCTACAAGAAAAAAAAAAAAAAGCAGTAAAGTTATCCACTGAGTTCTTTACAATGGACAAGATAGAGTATCTTAATACCTGTACCGCAGCAGCAGTCTCCACAGCTAAAGTGTGACTAACAGTAGTGCCCTCAAAGAACTTCAGAATCTGATCAACTGAATCTTTAAGATACTGGAAAGAGAAAGTGTTGACAGACATTAAATGGTATACAACTTTCAGATCACGCATTTAACAAATATAAATCATCAGAAAGCAGTCTCACAGTCATGTAACACGGAGAAGCTTTAGCAACCATACTCCAGTCAACATCCACATCAATAGGCTTGTAAACAAATGTTCCCACGAGTGAATCATGAGCAGTGGCACTCTGCTTCCACAGAAGATAAATCGTGTTAGCCAAGAAGAGGAAAGAAATCCATTGAATCAAAAAGGAAGCAGCAGAATTTAGACCTCAGCCAGGAGCCCAAGCGGGGATGACAGACGATATGAACCCAACTTCATATCAAAAGTTTTTGCCTCTTGATGCAGGCTTCCAGAGCACTCAAGGTGCTCACAAGACAGTTCAGCAACACATTGACGGCCATCAATCAGCTTCGACGCATTACGTCTCATGTAGACCTCAAATGCAGTATGTACCACATCCTTTTTGGCACCAACAACTTCTCCATCATCATCTTCCTTGTATCCTATGATTTTATTCAACCGCTCCCAGTCTTCTTCTTTGAACTTCAATGTTTCAGCTTCAGCCTGAGATGAGTCACTACCCCTGACAGAGCATAAGTATTCGCCACTTTAAGCATTCTCAATCACAATATCAAAGACGTTTCGATCTAATTCCAAGAGAAGAATAAAAAATATATTTACCACCCAAATGACCACCACGACTTCTTTTCTCTTTGTTTCCTCAAGTCTGATTCTATAGCCTTCTCCACAAACCTGTGGGCAACCATCCTGAACAACACCCAACCGGATCAATTAAAATTTCAAAAGATCAAAAGTGAAAAACCTTTCCAACGAAGGAAGAAATAGATCATAATACAGATCTCCATTCGGACCACAGCATCACCATCCCACAAGGAGAAGACAATAGCATCTCTGATTTAACCAAAAAAAAAAATGCAGAAACAGACAAACATGGCAGCTCACATTTATTTTTGCTGATTAGCACAAAAGACAGACCAGAGTAATGCAGCAATCATACGCACTCATAGACATGATTCTTTTGCATCTATTCATAAAGGTTATCTTGTTCATTAGAAGGTAATTTACGGATCTAAACAGTTTTAGGATCATACACTTACTTTCACCATAGTACATAAGAAAAAACAAATGACTTCATTAGTGATGACCACCTACTGCACCGCATAATATGCCACTACCGTCAGTATTTAGACAGTTAGACCACTATGTATCCTCGGTAACAAAATATAATCAGATAATTTTGAAAAATCACACAAAAGTGGCTCACAATTCTTACATAACTTTCTGTAAAAGAATCACACTCAAAACGTGAATCACCATGAAAGTAAAATTAAAATGGCTTGCATTTCTGGCCAGTACTTAGAACAACATGATTCAAAACATAAACACAAGTAATGACAGAACAAATTGGCTTGCATTTCTGACATAAATTTTCATTTACTACCACTTAAGAAAATGTAGCATACAAGCTTGTGTGATTTGACAAAAGGGACAAAAGCACTTGTTTCTCATAACCATTTTTTTAATGATCACAAAAATAAGGCTCATCATTGCTAGAAAATTTGGGATCATTACCAGCCGGGACATATGCAAACTACATGAAACAAACACAGAACAAAGACTGAGGCCACGTTGGAATTGATAAATGAGAGAGTGCTAACTCAAAAACAAAAGAAAAAATTTTAACCATTCACAACATGCATTCTAAGAAAATAAGCCTAGGTGACAAACTGACAACCCAAAGTCACCTTAGCTTTCTTTTTTGTAATCTTTTGTCCCTTATATATTATTTTCTATCACCCCTCTTATCTTAGTTTCTCATTTTGAGTCTTCAAAATTTTTCTCTTTCAAAATCTTTATCTGACTTTACCTAATGAAGTATGTGACTTTGGGGGTGCACAAAATCATTACAATAATAACTGGCAACAATTATGGGGCATGATGATAATATCCTCAGGTAATGAAAATGCTAAACACCCTTGATCAATCAAATATATATCTTCCAAAAGTAGATATATAATGAATAACTGAAAAGGTACAGATTCAATTTCCAAGAGCCACCAATAAAGAGAATCTTTCCCCTCTATCCTAGATGTTAGAAGCATGGAGTTGTGATATAATATTTCTTTGTCATGTATAATCTCAAAAGTGCACAGTATCCAACCCTGACCAGTATGCATCACAAGCCCGTCTGCCTAGATGCAACAGCTCCAATTCTACAATGACATAAACTGCTCACTACCTATTTCAAGGCCCAGGTACAGAGCTCATTGACACAGTTAGCATGCTAAAAGCAACCACAGTCAAAATCACTATGAAGAACATCTAAACACCATACTAAACATGTCAGATTGAAGTTTAGTCTTACCTCCACTGCACAATGAGATGAATATCAAGTTCACCATCTAATTCCTCAATTTCTTTGTCGTCATCAATCACTGCGCGACTTGGATCCGATTTGAGCAGTGAAGCATACAAAGATATGTATTTCTTTCTTAGCTTTGCGTACCTCAGGACCTGCTCCCAGGATAGTTTTCCACTGCAAAACAGGACATATCATCCCATCATATCATAAAGTGAGACATAATCTATCATGTTTATCCCAACCTAAACAATCTATAGTATCTTATATAGATATGTCAACGTACAAAGACATCAAAATTCTCATCCCTATGAGGGGGATTTACTATAAAGGCACATAACTAAGGACAACTGACTTAAATCTCACAGCAATAGTGCTTTGGAATTTTCAGGTTGTATCTAACAAGTAAGAACTAAAAAGGATAACAGAGATTTAAAACATCCAAATAATACTAGAATTTGTGCCATATAGATTGACAGGCTGCCTCCTTATGAAAAAGTCCCTTCATAAGAACTCCCTCCGTTCACTATTTAAGATGACACTCACTATTGGGCACAATATTTAAGGAGAGAAGGAAATGACCACATTGCCCTTAATTTACTAGTGGGTATAAAGGTGATAGTGACTTGATGAGAGAGAAAAAGCTAAAGGTATTTTGATACTTTCAAGGGAATTTTTTGCCAAAAATTGGAGGTGTAACCTTAAATTATGAACGTACCAAAACGGAAGGTGTCACTTTAAAAAGTGAACGGAGGGAGTAATAAAGTAGAACATCACAGGGGTGTAAGCCATATACAAAAGACAAACGAACATGTTCACAGGCTAAACAATCATGCATCTTGGATACAAGTATACAAAAACCTGAAAAAGAGATTTTCAAATTCCATTTAAAAAGGGTTTTTCTTTCAACCATCCTGTAGTTCCTTTCTTTTCACCAACCAAAATCCAAGCTTCTTCAACCAACTTTAAAAACCAACTTGTTCTCAGGCTAATCGCCAAGATGTCCCTCCAAAGTTCCAACGTCAAAACAATTCCAACGCCAAGATGTCCCTCCAATCATGCATCTTGGATACAAGTATACAAAACCTCAAAAAGAGATTTGCAAACTGCATTATGATAAGAGTTTTTTTTTAACCATCCTGTAGTTCCTTTCTTTTCACCAACCAAAATCCAAGTTGCTTCATCCAACTTTAAAAACCAACTTGTTCTCGGGCTAATCGCCAAGATGTCCCTCCAAAGTTCCAACATCAAAACAGTTCCAACGCCAAGATGTCCCTCCAATCATGCATCTTGGATACAAGTATACAAAACCTTCAAAGAGATTTTCAAAAACTCCATTATGATAAGAGTTTTTTTTACAACCATCCTGTGGTTCCTTTCTTCACCAACCAAAATCCAAGCTTCTTCATCCAACTTTAAAAACCAACTTGTTCTCGGGCTAATTGCCAAGATGGAGTACTGCTGCACTAGGCAGACTGCCCTTTGCCACTTCTTCCAAAACCAACTACCCATGATACAGTGCTTTTTTTTTCTTTCACTATGCTGGCAATACTTGTTTTGGGGCTATATTGCAGGAACAACTTGCACCAAGACAGATTGTGATCACTCAGTCACAGGAATAGCACAAACTGTCATTTTTACTGTTGAAGTTTGTGCAACAGGGCAGACGAACACAACTCAAAATTTACTACCCTAAAAGGTTAGAATAAAATCTTGTGCCATAAAACTGACTCTCTAAAAGCATAAGAAGTAGGGACTTTATGAGACAGATCCAACAATGCACAAGAAAATCAAGTCGGTGAAAAGCAGGTTTGCAAACTGGTTTTTGACACAGCATAAAACATTAAAAAGAGAATAAATGAGCGCCATGCCATCTCCCATACCTAGCCCTCTTCATTTCATCAGATACAGCCGTGAATGCAAACTTCCACCAGGACCTAGGATCAGATTTCACAGGGACAAGTGGACGATAATGTGCATACTTTAAACGCTGATTAAAAGCAGCAAAATTGTCTGCTAACTTCATCATATCCCTGTAACCATCCTGCAAAGTGGTTCCAAGTCATAAGGATCCTGGAGAAAACCGGAAATTCTTCCATGACTAACCAATTGATTGGTAAGATTTACCTTTGGTAAACATATTGTCACATCATCCAAGTTCACCGCTGCCTTCTGGGAAGGCTGACTGCTAACAAGGGACTCATCTGACCGCAGTTTTATGTACTTAGCATTCCCTGATATTGGTTCCAGAAGATAAGTATGGCTATATACAGTACTATTGGCCACTTTACCATCCTCTGTGCCAAACTTGAAAACCTGACACTCATGTTTGTGAGAGTCGTCGTGCAATTTCAAAGGATCAACAAATAATAACATTATTTACATCTATAAGTACACACCTGAGACCATTCCGAAGGAAGCAAATCCTCCCATGGTTTGTCTAGATGCCATGGTGAAATATCAGAATCAAAATATAAAGCCAAGCGCTCCAGTTCCACAGACTATCAATTATTCAGAAATATGCTTTAGTACCACAATTTAAAGGAATGGAAAAACAGCATATTCATTAGTATCAGAAGTTTAAAATACAAAGTTTTGATTACGAAACAAACACGCAGAACCATCTGAAGGAACCATGGAGCAGTGAGCTACAAATTGATTCAATTTTCTTTTGTGTTTTGAAGGTGAACATACCTTCTGAATATGGTCGAGTGCTCCCCCCGTTGCAAAAGTTTCGTTGCCATTGTCATCAACAGTGAAAGCCGAAAGCTTATTCAAGGTTACCCCAACTGCAAATGGGTGGCCTATATTGCTGAAGAAAAACAACATGATAAGGATTCTGTAACTACAAGAAATTTCTGATTTTGTAGGTTCATTGCCATATACCTTTCGCTATCCTCGTATCTGATGTGGATATTTGAAATTGAAAGTTTCAGGTTCCCTATTATAGTGTTGATTAAAGATCCAAGCCAAGATTTATTCTGGACAAATAAAGAACACAGCAAAGCTTGTTAACCACATAAGCAGCACATTTTGAATATCCATAGGACACAGACTACAAATAGCAATGAGATATATGCATTCACTAATACATACATATGTACAAGCACACTTGCATACGTATTATGTGTGTGTATACTGTATATGTATACATATACATACATAATACAAATGTGTATCCATACATAATATAGATACATATATGCATGTATGACTGTATGTATGTATATGTATGTACATGTATATAAGCATATATGTATATGCATGTATGGAAGGATTTATATGCAAACCCTCCTTACTCTACAAACTGAGAACCAATCAAATACAGTTCAAATTAATTGAAATGAGGGCTTAAATTTTACTGCCTACTTTAATGAAGAACATAGAAATAAATCAACACTGTACTCGTGGCCCGTACTCTGTATGTGTGTGTGTGTCTCGTCTCCCGTGTACTTGCACAATTCGATCACTCCCCCTCCCCCAACCACCACCACCACCTGCTAGGAATTTATGTATAGATAAAAGAGAAGATTGACTCATTTATAGTTTGTATCTTTTACTCATATAGATCCAAGACATAGTTCTCACGGCGATTTTGATATACTTTAACTACTACTTAAAGTCTTCCTTTCCACTCAGTGTTTGTTTGATACTAACAAATTATTTCAAGTCACCTTTGGAATGTACTTTCTTTCAGATCTTTCTAAATTAAATGACCTTCATCCTTGCTTATTTCAAAGAAAACAAGTAAACAACCCAAGTATACAAGCATCAAAATTGGGTGAATAGTTATCCCTAAAGATCAAATTGCTCATATATTGGTGTTCCAGAACATGTCATTGGTGAGTAAGTGGTTATGGTGATTCCCTCAGGAGTCTGATTCCCTTTGGCACCAAGTTATCAGCAGAACGGGTGGGATGCTTTCGGTCTCCCATGCTTTCCCTTGGGAATTCATTTTTCCAATATCCACTCTTTTCTTTCCTCTGGTACAAAGTGGGGATTAGTAACCAGGTTAGGTCCGAGGAGTACGTGTGGAGTGGGGAGGCTTCCTTCTGCTCCAAATTTCCTCGGGTCTTCCTTCTTTCTACTCTCCATGACGCACGATCGCTGCCTTCCACTCTAGCAGCACCGATGCTTGGGATCTTCATCTTTGGGGACCTCCCTTTGACTAGGAGTTGGAGGAGCTCACCTCCTTGCTCTCTGTTCTTCATACCACTTTTCTCGGTAACACTGTTGACTTTAGGGTTTGGCTTGGAGATCCCTCCGGGGTCTTCTCGTGCAAATCCTTTCATTCCCACCTTAACCTTCCCTCTCACCATCCTTCCTTCCCTCTTGCTAACTTCATTGGAAGTCTAAGGTTCCCCTTAAGGTGCTCACATTTGTCTGTACCCTGGCATTGGTAAGGTGAATACTCATGACATGTTGTAGCGCCGGAGGCCTGGGTGGGCTCTACCTCTACTACTGTGTCTTCTGCCATTGTGCACAAACGGATCTTCATTTATTTTCCAGTGTCCCGTCTCTGTGGGTGAATCTTTTTGACATTACGAGGAAGTGCTTCATCAGTCCTCCCACCCTTACTCACCACATGTTGGCTCGGTATGTCGGTTTTGGAGGAGGCAAGGAAAATAAGTTGTTGAGGCAGTGTGCCTTCTTCGCTATTCTTTGGTGCCTTTGGTTGGAATGGAACTCTTGTATTTTTTCTGGGACATCAAAGTCACTTCCTTGTGTGGGACGGCGTGGTTTACTTGGCTTCTCTTTGGGCCAAAGCTGTAGGGGCTTTTAGGGTGGTCATCCTGACTGACATTCAGCGGCATTGAGGTAATTTGTAATTACAAATTCTTTTTATACCTATTTCTCTTGAGGACTCCTTGTCCTCCTAGCTTGTAATTATCATCATTTCTGTTCAATACAATTTTTCTTATAAAAAAAACAAATATAACAGCTATCAATGTCGAAAACTGCACCACCAAACCTGAAAACCATCACCAGCCTCGTTGGTGGTAGCAACGGTTTTAGTTCTCCAGTATGTACGGATCAACCAATTCAACCAAGAAATTTGACACCCTATTATGTATCACAGCGTCCCGCTTCAGCAGGTCCAACAAGTCCACGACTGATAAATATCAGCCAATATGTAGCACATAGACTGATACTTGGTTCCTTCTCATAGTGGTAATTAATAGCTAAAACAAACAAAAAAATATACTAGGAGACAACATACCACTTCTTCAGTCTTTAGGTGCTGTGCTCTTTCTAGCAATTTCATTTCCATCTCCTGTTGCAACAATTAACACAAACATGATTAACATTATCCAACAAATTGGCTGCAGCAGGAATACCGTTATTTCATACCCGTATTCGGTTTCTTTTAGCTTCCTGTACAGCATCCTCACTCCCTCCCTCAACCTGCGTCGCAGGCTCAGCTAATAAAAATATTCGATCGAGGTAAACTAAAACAGGATCTTGGCCAAGCCTGCTCCACGGAACCTGAAAGCAAAGATCAATCACACAAACATGTGAGAAACTGAAGAATCACCAATAAGGGAGGAAGATCAAAAGCCAAATTCTACATAACCAAATTCTACATATACAAAGCTACTAGACTGCATCCTATAAGTAGTACTACTAGATAAATATGTACAAAAATGTAATTCCAAATGTTAGCAAATAGAAAAGAAGTCTAAATTCACAGGTATGTCAATGTTTATTACATTCGGACATATTAACAGACTGCAAAGGTGAAGCATTAGTTGATGCCAGAACTGGGAGATCCCCACACTGTCTTGAGACTTTTGTATGGTTGTGCCTTGACTCTGCTACTTGGAGCTCCATACGAACCTTGTTGAATGGCTGGAATCTGAAAGTCAACGGTTGGCATCTCTGAAACACAAAATTCTGAGTATTATCCAGCCACATTAGTTCTAAGCTCCTCAGCAGCAGATCCCCTCCCCCAGAGCAAAAATCATTGACAACAAGACAGCTATTCTCATTCACCATAACCACTTCATCTTGCTGAGCCCCAATCCCACTTACGTCGAAGTTTTCATGAAATTTATCCTTTCTTCCAAAATCGCCATAAGTACCATCACCATTCCTTCTAGAGAAGGACGACAAAATCTATTAAAAGAGGTCACCGCGATTACAATTTCGATCGCAACCACCAAGGCGTCACCCAACGATAGTGTTACGGATGCCACAGAGGGTCGTGAGATCACAGCTATTGCAACGTGAATGTTGTCAGCTGTATCAACTGTTTCTCAGTTGTATGAGCCATTTTATCGGCTATTTATCGATGATAACAGCTGTTTTCCACTATGTATCAGCTGATAACAAGACATTTTACACCCCACTATGTATCGAACACGGATCAACAAGTTCAAGAAGCGATAGGTATCCGCCAATATTTGGTTTCATGGTCCGTATAGACTGTATGCCCACTCAAGACCATGCCCCTTACCAGTGTCATCCATTGCTCCAACCTCCATGTGTAGTCCCCTTGTAACCAGTAGCAAAATATATATTTTACAAATTCTGAGTTTATTGTTCACCTATCCCGCCGCCAACCAACTCTTGCTCACCATTCTGGAAAAGGTGTGTGTGCAGTCTCTATTTCCAAAATCATTAGCTAGACCTGCTGCCACTAACTTGGAGAGGGATGGTGCATCTAAGGGGCTGTTTGGCCAGGCTTTCACTAAGCTTCAGCTTCTCTTTTCATTTTCTCTCACATCCTCTTTCGGCTCCATCTCCGCCATAAACTCAGCTTCTAAGAAGCTGAAAATAGCCCCCAAGGAAGCTAAAAGCAGAAGCTTTAGCCTAACTGGGGATATTTTCAGCTAATAAGAAAATCAATTTGTGGTGGAGATGGAAGGATGTGAGAGAAATGATGGACCCCTAACCCTAAGCATATACATACTCCAATACTCCATTGTGAAGCAAAGGAGCGGGTGTGCCTGCACACACAACTAAGCATCCACACAATTTCACGCGCTTTGCATACCTCCAAGTTCATGCACACTATTCAAACACGTCACCTCAGATGACTAAATGTGCTGCTCGTTCAACCTAAGGGAACTCTACATGCGGTGCCCCGTTCAAATCCTATGGAGCCGACCAAATTCCTAAATCATAGTCGGTCTCTTAGCTTTGCTACTGTTGAGCGCCACTGCCGCCACATCCCACTAACATGTTCCCCACACGAACCTCAAAAGCCACCGATTATGCTCCCCATTTCTGAGATGCTTATTATGGCCAAAGCAATGTGTGTCTTAACCTTTGTTGTCAACTTTCAACCTCCAACCACCAAGTGAAAGACCACCCTGAAATCTCCATATCATTCGCATTTGAAAGCACCAAGAAAAGATGAACGCAAAATTATCGTCCTAGGAAAAGCTTAACAAGAAAAGACAAAGCTGATGCCCCACGTTAACCCATAGATTTCTTTCAGGCCTCCTGTCAACCATAAAAATTCTCCACTGTCTGCAAAGTCTGCAGAGTCCACTGGCCAATCATTAAGATAATAACATTGGAACGTAAGTCTGACATTTCTTGCACTCTTCTCTCAGATCTTAACAAACCCTCCGTTCTGGGTTTCTCAAAGGGAATCGTCAATATCATTAGTTACTCAAGGAGCTATAACAAAGAGAAAAGGAGAAGTAGAACGGTTGAAAGAAGACATCTTAGCAAATCTCAGACAGCAAGATGTCTTCTTGTTTCTTAGATAGAAAAGTAATTATGTCAATTATGAAACAGCAAGTTACAAATGTGGCGACAACTAGGTGTTCTCATGAAATGTCATCACTTTTTCATCATTCTACTCCCATTCTAAGTTATCCCTGAGGGTCGTCAACAACCACAACCATTACCACTCCACAAAAGGACACTGCACCTAACTAACACCCTTCATTTCTACACCTCCTAACCCTATGGGCTCCCTAGCAAGATGTCTTATTATTAACCTGTAAGGTTGTACATAACAAATTCGTTTCCTTTCCCCCTTTCAAAAAACAATTCCCACACGAAATTCAGTGTGACTTAATACTCGGGTATGTAAAAACAATTTTTTGAGTAAATGATTTATTTAGACATGTAATAAAGTGAAGGATTTTAAACATGTATTCATTCTAGATATCGAATGGCTTTCAATTAATGAATTTTTCTTGTTTTAAAAATAAAACCCAGCAAACTGCTTATAGCAAATATAAAAGAGATTTCCCCTTCCATACAGCACTTTGGTGAAGACATACAAAAAGCAAAGAATTCATTCATAAACCATCCAACCAATCACGAGATTACTGCAAGATAGTATGACCAGTAATTATATTACTGAGGGGAAGCTCAATAAAAAGTAGGTAGTCACTCAGTAATAACGACACCTAAGCTAGTTACTTCTATCTTGTAGATAAGTATTAAATGTATTAATAAAAGGAATAAATAGTTACAACCTAAGAGGAAAAGGGGTAATCAAAATTAGAGAACTTATTACCAAGCTAGCTATTTCTAAATTGGTGAATAATAAAAGATTTTTTCCGTTTCACAGCTAAGATAATACCAATCACCAACCTTGAGCTTGACTGATCCGAGAAATCCTGCTTTAACTTTGATAGGTAACTTCAGTGCATTAAGTGCCTCAGGCTTCAGCTGCATGTTTGTTAGTTCCACATCACCTGCTCAACAAAATCAAGATTCATAAACTGCACCAGTCAAAAAATTAGAAGGAAAGACATACAGAGAACCAAGAGTCCAAGACAGTTAAGTGATATGAGTTCAGTAATCTGTATCTAAAATAGGCATTTCTCATTTTAGTTTTAATGTTTTGTTTTTATTTAGAGGTGAATAGAATTTAGGATTTTTTGCCAAACACTACCTTTTATCATGTCCACTTTGTGAACGACTACCTCTTAATTTATTTATTTTTGCGAAACAACTACCTTTTAAGATAGATTTGTTGTCGAGCAATACCTTTAGCCGGATTCAATTTAGCGAAATTCCCAAAATACCCTCACCCTCTCTTTCGTGATTCACTTAAACTCTATCTTTTATACTCGTGAAAAGTACTTTTACACAATTCGGATAAAAATCTAAACCGGGCGCAGGGATTAAAAAAAAAAAACAAAACAAAACAAAACAAAACAAAAAACCAAAAACAAAAAACAAAAAAGGCAGAGGGTTTAAGTGAATTACGTGAGAGGGGGTGAGGGTATTTTGGGGATTTTGCTAAAAATTTGGCCTGAATACGGCTTTAGGTACACCTCCAAAACAAAAACTATCTTAAAAGGTAGTTGTTCGCAAAAAAAAAATTAAAAGGTACTCGCAAAACGAACATGATAAAAGGTAGTGTTTAACAAAAAATCCTAGAATTTATTATATAAAAATACAAAACAGCCAAGGAGAACAAGTTGTCCTCCAACAGAATGCGATTGCAAGTTAACCGGGTTTCCCTCAACTTCTTAAATTAATAAGCTCTGAAAGGTGTCCCACCCTAGCCCATTAAGAAGCTTAAATAGTCACTAAGTCCCAGAGTAGCTTGGGCGACAAAGTAACCTTAGGAAATATTCTTGTGTTCCTTTCCAACCAAATAAACCATGAAACCACAGGAAGTCCATTATGCATGACAGCTACTTCTCCTTACCATGCCCAAAACCCACAAAGGGATCTGCAAAAGCTCAAAAAAAAAAGGAAGATGGACGCATACAGTTGTTCCTACACCTAATAGCTCTCTCCAAAGGCACATAGCCACCTTACAATCAAGGAAAATATGTCGTCACCTGCGTTCCTGCCCCACTTAACACTATTTTCGGAGGCACTTAGTTACCTTACGATGAAGGAAAATATGCCATTACCTGTTTCCTGTCCCACTTAACACTACCCTTGGCACCTTCTTCTCCTGTACACACTATTTTTTTTAGATAAGAAAAGTAAAAGTAATTGTACCAATGACAAGAAAAAGAATAAGGGGGAGGACAAGCCTCCAAACAAAACCAATACAAAAGAGCCCTCCATTCCCTTTGTACTTGTGACAAAGAGATTCTAGGGAAGATTCTATGAGCAAAAACCCACAAGAAGCAAAATAAAGTAGTTTGTCCCTGAACACCCGGTATGTCTATATACACCAAACAACGGCAAGCGTAGCACATCTTCAGAGGATCCTCCCCTCCTTTGAGCCATACCTCTATAACAAACTTGGAATATCATAAGCAAGTTGGCAAGCAAACCAAGTGCCAAACAATCACTACCAAGCACACCAAGCAAAAGATATGCAATAGGTGCTTATTGGTCTCCGGACACCTATAACTCATCAGGCGACAGCACCTTTGGAAGTTAAGTCTATTAAGAACTGCAACCCAAAAAAAGGCACACACAGCACACCTTCATGGGAGTTTTGGCCCCCTAAAAGACAGTACCCTAAGGGAAATAGGTGTTTTTTGGATAAAAGAAAAAAAAAAAAAAAAAAGAAAAGAAAAGAAAAAACAATTAAAAACCAAAGAAACAATAATTACAACCTAAGAGGACAAGGAGTCCTTTTTTTTTTTAAGAAGAAAAACCATATAGTATTAAGTAAAGAATTGAATTGTAGTACAGTGTTAGAGGACAAGGAGTCCTCCCAAAGAATCCAATTACAAATCAGCCCAATGTCTAGCCATAACTGTAATTGAGTATCCTCGGAAACTACCAGCTGCCTTAGCCCACAAAGAAGCTAAATATGTCACCCTCTCCCACAACATGTCCACCGACATACACCTGCCCGAAAATACCCTAGCATTCCTCTCCAACCAACTACACCACAACACCGCAAAAATAGCATTTTGCCACAACATACGCTTCTCCTTTCGCCTCCCAAAACCCATAAATCGTAATTGCAAAAACTCCAAAACAGAAGACGGGCAAACCCAAGTCTCTCCCATCACAGCAAACAACCTATTCCAAAGGTCTTGTGCTACCCCACACCTCAAGAAGACGTGAGTCGAGGTCTCACCACTTGCCCGACAAAGCATACACATATCAGGGGATAAAGCAGATTTTGGCCGCCTCCGCTGGCGTAGATCATTAGTATCATATATATATATATATATATATATATATATATATATATATATATATATCTAAGAGTGGGTACGTTTCGTGTGGGGAGGACACTTGGCGGCATATAATAGGTGGTTTATTTTGCATTTTTTTTCCTTTTTCTCTTTCTCAATTGCCTATTTAATGCTATTATCTAATTTACCATCATTATTAAACCATCATCAACTATAAGATTTGTATCTTTTGGTATACTTCATACTACTTGAACAATAACAATAATTGAATTTTTGTTAAATATTTTTTTCCACACCTCTACTCAAATTACAAACTCCATATCATTTTTCTTACTATTTGTATTTAGTCGTATCATTTATAGACAAATGAAATCATGTACCAACAATACACGCACGTTTACCTACAGCAAACTATGTGAATATGAGCAATAGTTATGCGCGTGATGCACCCTTTTTTGAGAAACTGAAATTGACTCATTTGTTATATAAATTTTAACTTGGTATTTTCTATTATTGTGTCAATGACACATACTGGAAAATGATGAATTTATTTAAGCATTGTACTTAAAGCATCTGCAAAACTATATTTGTAAAGGTAAATTGAATAATTTATAGATGATGTTCTTCTTGAGAAAAAATTTGCATAATACTATACATATATGTTTTTTTTTTAAGTAACGAAAGTTGTTGATGGGCGTTATTTGCATTATTATTGTGAGTTGTGATTTGTGAAAAGTAAAATGAGCCCGTGCGTAGCACGGGATATCAACTAGTTAATTCTATCCAGCACCGAAAGCCACACAAATGCCCGAATCTTGTGAGGTACCTTTGTACAGAAAGCTAAGTACAAAAACTAACGTTGTACAGAAGAACAACCCTTTTAAAAGAGTTAAGTAGGGTGAGACTTCTCAGAGAGCTCATCCACTCCCTCACAGCAACAGTCCTGGTGAACTGAAAAATTCTATGAGATAGTAGGACCATCTACTGAGTAAAAAATGGAAAAAAGGCGTATGATGCGGAGAAAAGAGACCATAAAGTCGACGGAAGGAAACATAGAATGGAACCTCATCCTACCAAACATCTTCTCAGAAAAGAACCTTGTCCTCCCGACCAACTTTAAAGCTAACCAAAGAGAGAAAGGAAGGGAAAATCTGTGAAATGAACTTCTAGGGCTACGAAGGTAATACCATTGCCAACAAGTACATCCCATCCATTAAGATAGTGATTGTTCCTACTCTGAAATCTGAATGACTCTATGCCACAAATAAGTGGTTCTAAAGGGAACCACCAAAGCCGCTTACCAGCAAATTCTTAAACACCAAATTAGAGAGGCCAAACCCCCATTATAACCTTACAACTTACAAACATGGTCCCACGCTACCAGATGATCCCTGGAGCTCTCAAGGGTACCTGACCAATGAAAATCATGCAATGCGCTCCCATCTCCTAGCTACCAACTTAGGAATCCTAAAGATGGGCATGAAGTAGAGAGGAATGGAAGCCAAGTAGGATTAAATAAGAGAGATACGCCCCCAAAAACTAAAATAAGCACCCTTTCACTCATCCAAGTGCTTAGTCACTTCATCAATGACCGGTTCCCAAAAAGTCACCGAGTTCAAATTACCCACTAACGAGACCCCAGGTAGGTGATGGGCCATTCAAGGGCACAGCAGCCAGCTAACAAAGCATATTTACCCAAACTAGGCTGATCAAGACCATCCCCAGTAAACCCCTCTTAGACAAGTTTGCCTTAAGACCAGAGACGGACTCGAAGGGTTTAATGATAGTTAAAACGTTCCTATAGATTGAAGGTCATCATGGAAAAATAATATAGTGGTACCAGCGAATTGCAGAGCAAGGACTGGATCTGATCCCTCTCTACCTGAACACCCTCCACAAGACCCCTCTCCACCAGGAACGAAACCAGACTTCTATATATCAGGGCCAAAAACATCTTGTTGTCTGGTACTGGGGGTGAGAAGAAGGACCACCTTGTGAGTTGGACTAGAGTTTGTAGACCGAAGCTAGAGGAGCGGTTGGGTCTTGGTCAGTTGGTGTCTAAAAACATCTCACTAGTGGGAAAGTGGTTGTGGCGGTTCCTCTTGGAAGCAGGATCCCTATTATTAAGTGTGGAGATTGCAAAGGTGAGGAAAGATTTAATATTTATTTTAATTGGCTTTTACCTTGTTAATTGCTTCACTTAGGATTCTCTTTGTATGCTTTCCTATATGGTAAAGATGGGCCATTAAAGAAATGTTATTGTGTACTAACTCCATGTAACTCCCCACCATAATTACATGTAACCTCTCCATTGATGCTCCATTTAAGGGGATATCTTATGTTCATATGGTGTGAACTTTTTGGGTAGTCTTCCCATAGTCACCAAATATGAGGATGGTGTAGCATAACTTGAGAGCTAGTAGAAAGGGCTAGTAAGCTAGGATGCTTGGAGCCATGTAACCTCAAAGGTAAGCCTGGGGTTTGTCCAAGCGCCGTTTCACAAGATGGGTCTTGTGTGAGAAACACATAGTGAGATACAGCTAAGTTAGACAGGGTGTGAGGCTATCTTGGTTTACTCCTCAAACATCTCTGGAACATGTATTGTTGTATTGCTATGGTTGATAGTGATACTTTTGGATCGTGCCGTCGATCCCATGTTTTTATCCCGGTTCGCGAGTTCACGTAAAAAAAAAATCTCTTGTGTCGTTTATTGTATATGTTTTTTTACAAATGTTATTCCACCGAAAATTGCTTATGTGCGCAAATTCCTAACACACCTATGGCACCGGGTTATCAGGAGCAATTACAGCCTCCAGCAAAACGGAAGGGACTCACGCTCTGGCTCTCTGGAATCCCATGCTACACTCCCATGCTACACTGTGGAAAAACATATCCCCGGTATCTCGTTTCTTCTTTCCATGATCAAATTTTGGGGTGTGTAATGAGCTTCTGGTTCGATTCTGGGAGGATGTGTGGAAGGGTGACAACTCCTTTGCCTCCATATATCCTAGGGCTTTTCATTGTCTTCCCTCCATGATGCACGCACCTATCTCGTTTCTTCTCTTCCTCCATGATGGACCTCAATTTCCACAGGGCTCCCCTTGATTGGGAAATAGAGGAAGTCACTACTCTCCTCGACTCTAGCCTCCTCACGAGCTCCAGTAATTCCAGGGTATGGGTTAGAGACTCTTCGGGGGTTTTCTTTTACAGGTCTTTTCTTCAGCATCTCACCCTCCCACCACTGTATCCCTCCTTCCCCTTAGCTTCCTTTATTTGGAAGTCTAAAGTTCCCCTGAAAAAGTGGCCTTTGTTTGGACCTTGGTGCAAGGCTGGATCAACACCCATGATGTGTTGCAGAGGTGCCGACCTGGTAAGCACTCTCTCGGAAACAGTATGTTTTGTGTAAACGCGATGAGGAGACCTCCCCACATCTGTGTCTACATCGTAATTTTGCGAGGCCCTTCTGGCTTCGACTTTTGGGGATTAAGGGGGAGTGTTTTGTAAGCTCGGCGGATATTAAGCAACTCATATAGATCCGTTTTGTTGATTTAGGCCGGGGCAAGGAGCATAGGTTGCTTTGGCGATGTGCTTTTTTCGCACTTCTTTGGTGTGTTCGGCTGGAACGTAATTCCCGGATTTTCACAGGGATTGCTAATCCCAGCGGAGTTTGTCTAGGACCGCCTTGTTTATATGGCCTCTCTGTGGGCCAAAGCGAGAAGGGTTTCTAAGGGTGTGATACCGACAGATATTCAACGCCATTGGGCGATTGTAATTTTCTTTTGAGGACTTCTTGTCCTCCAACTATGTAATATTTTTTGGTCATTAATAGAATTTTCTTTTATCAAAAAAAAAACGGGGGGCATCCGAAATTTTTACTAGGATTTCTTATGTCATGATACGGATGTGAGAAATATAAACCAATATAGATCTTTTAAAGTAAATTTTTTTAATTTGCACCAAAAAAAAAAAGTAAATTTATTTAAAATATTATAACATATTGATAAACTTTACTCATTTACATAAATGTAAAAATAGTGAGAATGAAGACTCTTCATAGAAGAGAAGTTCAAAAACAAAAACAAAAAAAAAAAAAAAAGGAAAGATGATGTTTTAAAATAGGAAAGGATTTTTTGCCAAACACTACCTTTCATCAAGCCTACTTGGTGAACAACTACCTTTTAAATATATTTATCTTTTCGAACAATTAGCTTTTAAGATGGGTTTTCTTGTGGGTTCAAACCTTTAGCCAGTTTCCACGGTAAAAAAATTGTAAAATCCCCAAATTGCCCTCACATTCCTCTCATAAGTTTCACTTAATACCTAATGCTTCTTTCCTTTATACTAAATCCTTCCCCTTTCCCCTATATTCATTCCATGAGAGCTTCAAGCAAAGCACTCAATCTCACTCGTTCCCTCTCTTCTCTTTCTCTCTCTCTCTCTCTCTCTCTCTCTTTTTCTCTCTTGGTGTGAAATTGCGGTGTAATCGAGCAAGAGAGTTGGAAGATTGTGGTGGTTTAACGAAAAAAAGGTAAGCCAAGTTTTGGATTTAAGTAATTCTATATATACATGAAATTGGGGCAATTGAATTAATAGCTAATATTATTGATCCAATTCACCACAGGTGATGACAGAAATTCTTTCATAATACTAGCAGCAAGCTTCTTCCTCAACCAGCCCCATCCATTCTCTCAAGCAGAAAGACAAGTTTCAAATGGAGAACATGACGTAAAAAGGGAACAACCCCATCAGCAAGTGCCTTGTGGAAGATCTTAAAATCCATATCATAATCGGCCATCTTCCTGTATCCAACATTAGTGTTAGTCATAGAATGCTAGACTTGTTCACCCACTCATGGTTCTCCTCTATTGGCTCTAACCATTTCATTATCATCTTCTACAAGCTTACTTATAGAGAGAGCATCGCAAAATTCAGTAATTCTAGGGAGTGTGAGGGCAATTTTGGGATTTTACAGAAAATTTGGCAGGAAGGTATGAACCCACAAGAAAACCCATCTAAAAAGGTAGTTGTTCGCCAAAAAGGTAGTTGTTCACCAAGTGGGCTTAATAAAAGGGTAGTGTTTGACAAAAAAAATCCATTAGGAAATGAGAGAACAACCATATATGAGGCCAAAAATGACAAATGAAATTCAATATAAGAAAAGAGAACTAAGTAGAATTAGCATAAAAAGGGAGACAAAGGGTAATATGCATGTAGTCCAATCTGAACTAATAACAACTGCACATAAAAGAAAGGAGTTCAAGACAAGAAAAGAAACGAAAAAAGTAAATTATAAAAACTAAAAAGTGTCCACCTACTCGACCGGTGACATTTTGTAAAAAAGGGAAAAAAAGTGCTCCACTAGTTTGTACCAAATACTCCAACATGGAGTAACTTTGCAGTATAATACATATATTACGTAATATCAGCAGGCCATGGCCACTGTAGGCCATACTGTTGCTCCGTCTCCGCTCTCCACCCCTCTAAGAACCATCAATCGAGAAATCGGCCTTAAAGTAAAATGAAAAGGGGAAAGTGGGTCATCTTGCCTAACTCCTAGAGAAGCACCAAACCAGCTCCTAGGACAACCATTTATAATGACAAAAAAAAAAAGAGAGAGATTGTATTAAGACACCCCATAATTCACCTACACCACCTAAGAGAAAAACCCTTTCGCTCGAAAACCTTATCCGAGAAACTATGGCTCACCCTATCATAGGCCTTCCCAAAGTCCACTTAAACTGTTCCTTTCAGACCTCATAACGTCAACCACCAACTCATTGACGATCAAGACCGCATCAAGAATCTAACAGTCCTCAATGAAAGCATACTAACATGGAGAAATAATAGCTCAAATGACTACCTAATCAGTTAGCCACAACTTTAGTAAGAAACTGGTGCAAGTTGGTAATTAAACTAATAGGCCTAAAGTCCAGGACCTTTAGGGATCGGTCTTTTTTAGGAATTAATAGTCGCTACCCTATGAAATAACCTAGAATCTTATCTCCCTCCTTAACTCCGGTAAGTGCTGTAATATCTCTTCCAAAAGGTCTCTAGTTCGAGCCCCCTTAGGGACACTGGAGGTTTTCCTCGCCGTTAACTTTTGACGTCATCCAAGCGTATTAATACAATTTCCGTTCAAAAAATAAAAACCAGAAACTAAAATACACCTCCAAGAGCAATGACACAGTGTCACTATACTAAAGCAAGTAAAGCACACGTTAATTCATACTCCTTCCATCCAAAATTAATAGTCAGCATTACAAATTTAGGATGTCCTAAGAAACTTAAGTCATTCTACAGTAGTGCTGGATATTTACATATGTGTGTCTGTACAAGAATACCACGGATTGAAAATCATTCACTTTGGCTGTGTTCCGCTCAGAGACTCAAACCACAACTGTCCATTTTGAAAATGTTCTAGTAAAAACACATTCAAGTCCTTAAATACAAAGGAACGTCACAATGTGAGTACATTTCATAAGAAAACAATTGTGTTACTCAGAGAGTTAGTAATTACTACAAGTTAAGAGGATTCAAAACCTCAAATTGTCAACGGATAAAAATACTAAAACGCTGCTCATTGACTTATTCCATTTCCTTCAATAATCACTCAACTAAACCTAAACGCTCGAAATTCATTTCCAACCAATCCAAAATCCAAAAAAAACAGGACAAAACAATCAAAATTGACAAAACAAAATCAACAATTCGATTACATAAAAGAGAAAGGAAGCGAAAACGAACCATTCCAAACACTGATTTTGAGAGCTTCTTTGTTGAGTCCTCTAACATAGTTCCCCAAATACCTCTGCAGCAAATACGCTACTTGATCCTCCAACATCTTCGATTTCTTCGATCGAAAATTCGACCCAAAAATGGAGGAATAAAAGCTCGGTTGAAGCCAGAAGTAGAAAAACTGCAGAAACCGAAACTGATCAAAAATGAAGGCGGGAGAGAGAGAGAGAGAGATAGAAAAAGAGAGGAGAGAGAATGATTCGCAGATTACAGGACACGTCTGTGTAGTTGTTAGTAGTAGTTTTTTATTCTAAAAACAGGAAAATAATAAGGTGAGAAGGTACTAGGCTTTCTTTTGGCAAAAAGACAAATCAGCCCTTCGTTATCAGAGTTAAAAAGATACTACTAGGGGATCTTCGCCGGAACGGCAGCGTCCATCACGTGCCAGACATGTGGAAATATTTTCTGACTTGCTGTTTGCATTTACGTTTGGCACGTGAGCTTGTAAGATTGGTCAATTTCGTCTTTTTTTTTTAATTGTTGGACTGTTCTTAGTGTGGGCTGGGCCAAGTAGCCCAAGTAACTTGGCCCAATTAATATTATGATTGGGCTTGGACTGGGTTGAGGTGAAGTAATCTAGGTCCTTTTTTATGCTAGAACTTGTTGGACCCTACTTTTGAATATCACAATCTAACACAAAACTGTTTTTAGACTTTAGTATTTGCTTTCTTATTTTATCACAATCTAACACAAAACAGCTTAGTGCAATTTCTCCATGTAAAGAAGAATTTGAGATGGAGTAGCCTTTTTCGAAAAGGTTCCAGTAAATGTTACACTTTTCTTCTTTATATATTCATTCCACGTAAAAATCGGTGATAGGTCGTGCTCGATTCGTGCCCATGAAACAATGTCTGAACCATAACATTGGTATGGGGCTGGCAAACTTCCTGTTCGTCTCGTTTCGTGCTAACATTTTATAAAATTAGGCACTAATTCTTTTAAGTTTTGACTTCTTCAAAAAAATATTCTAAATAAACATGTTTGGGCGTCCCTAAGTTGAGTTTTTCTCACGAGTCTGGCATGAGGCACGATCCACTAACAGTCGGGTCGGCCCGTGTCTTCCACTTTCTTGAGCCGTGCTTGAGCTCCATCAGGCCAAGGTTGATTGGGCACCATGCTTGTGTTCTCTGTGTATTAAACATGGTGGATGTGTTTGTAAGCACATATCCATTTGATATATACTCCCTCCGTTCATTATTGAAGATAACACTCATTACTGGGCACAATATTTTAGGAGATAAAGAGGTGGCTACGTTGCCCTTACTTTTACTAGTGGATGTCAAGGTAATATTGACTTGATGAAAAAGAAAAAGTTCAAGTTATTTTAATACTTTCAAGGGGAAATTTTTGCTAAAATTAAAAGTGCAATCTTAAATTGTAAACGTACCAAAACGAAAATTATAACCTTAAAAATGAACGGAGGGAGTAGAAAATTGAACTTGTCTTCTCGACCATACCAACCAACTAGAATCTAAAAATCAAACAAACATTGACAAACACATAGACCCATCAAGCTCTCCTACACCCCATGTATTAGTAAAACCGCTATTCAAACACCAAATGTGAGAAAGAAACAAACCATGAATAGGGCTAATCAAGAAGGATCACGAAGGATGGTAGCTTCATTTCTTATTTTTGTTTTTATTTTGACAATGGAGTATACATACAGAGAAGGTAGGGTTTTACGAAATTAAACATTCCACTTTAAAAGGAGCAAAGATTTGATTTATGATAATAAAAACTCCTAGATGGAACACACATAAATCACAATTAACATAAATTCGATGCCACTAATCTAATATTTGGACGGTCAAATAATAATAATCCCACATCAGATTTTGATAAGAATAATTTTATATTTACCTTCGTCCCAAAATAATGGGGCAAGTGACATTTATGTTGACTCCAAGTTACACAAATAATGACGTGCAGTGGTTAAAAAGTAAATGGTTCAATGACATTAGTAACAAACCCCTACCACATCAAGACGTCATCATTCTGTAACTAGGAGTCAATGAAGATGTCACTTAACCCATTATTGTGGGATGAAGGTAAATGTGGGATTATTCTTGTCAATTTCTAAATGTGGGATTATTTTTGTTTGATTGCCCAAAGGTTGGATTATTGGTATCAATATTTCCTACTATTGACTTTACTTGCTACTACTCCATCCGTTTCACTAAAATCTTGTCGCCCAAACTATGCACGGTCTCCAACACGGCGCTTTGACCATGAATAAATGTATTTATATGA
>BSSO01000609.1:3988-30791 GCA_030267885.1 Mesembryanthemum crystallinum
AATTCATTGCTGAAACAAAACTAAACATACTTGTTTGAGTCTTCTGAGCAATTGTCTCGCCATTTTACGCCTCCAAAGACTCTGTATAGCAACAATTGAGTTCTGATGTTGACGGAAAGCCGACCGGACCTTGCACATTCTCCATCCAGCCTATAACAACCAGACATCCATGCATTAAAAAAAATTAGAAAAAAGACAAACCTGTAATTGAAGGCTTGATGCATGATTATTTCTCCCTTTATTTAGGTAAAAGTAATCTCATCAAAAGACCCGCAGGGGGTCTCACCCAAGTACAAGAGTAGAAAAAATAACAATAACCACCAAGCGCACAGGCCAAAGAATCATGCATAATCTTATCCACAGATTAAAAAAAGACGAGTGTCGTTCATGAAAAGACAAATGCCACTCATAAACTATTAGATATTATAGCACTAGCAAACAAACCATACTGATAAATAACACTTATAGTACACTGGATGACAAAATCCATTGAGAAAGATAAAGCAGTTGTTGGCCTAGAATAGCCTTGGACGCAAGTTGTGCTAGAATAATGCAAAGAGGCTAACGAGAGGAACTCAGGAGAGAGACAGTGGACTCATGGAGAAGACTATTTTGTGTTCTGAAATTTGATGGCAAGGGCCTTGTATTAGATGGGCAGATATAGCATTTTGTGAGATGCACTAGGAAGCCAAGCATGAATCTAGAAAGAGAGCTTAGACTGATCTACCCATGAGACACAAAATAGTGTATTTGCTTAGGTGCTGGTGCATTGTGGAATTAAAAATCATACCAATTGTCGACATGAGCACCCACATAAGCAGATGCCCCAGTCCACACAACTTCGTTTTCTTCAGTCTCTTCCCCAGTTCCCCTTGTCCCCCACCCCTCTCAGCAGCCCTTTTTGTGGCCAAAACCAAAACCACCACCATTTTTTCCAACAATGATCTTTGCCAGTAGCAAAGCTGCCAAAATCATAGAGAAGCCCTAAGAAGGGACTTTGGGGGAAAAGCGAACAAGAAAAAAAAAAAAAACAAAAAATGCAGTTAAAAAAATAGTTTACTAGGGTTTGACGGTTTAGAGCTAGGGTTGACAACTGGCACCGCTCGGTGCTGCCTCTCATCAACCTAGACTAAACAACAAACCATGGAAAGAGATGCAGGAAAAGGAGTTGTGGAGTGGGATTGAAGGGGGAGTACATGCACCGTGCTGGCATGGGCTGTGGTGATGGCCACGAGGGGTTGGCGACGTGCACTTGGAGCATGGCCAGTGGAGCGCAGTGGCCCCAGTGGGGTGATGGCCACGAAGCACAGTGGTGGTTATGGGGAGCTATATACAGAGATGGAGTGTTCTAGATAAACAGAGTGTGATTGAGTTTGGGTTACGATAGATGAGGAGAGAGATTAATATCAATGGCCACATGGGTTAGTCCCACTCAGCCCCAATATACAAAAGAAATTGGCTCTGCTCATGAGAGAAATATTACCCAGAAAAATCCTTAGATGTGTATAAAATAATTTGAAAATCTAGCTTTTACATGAACTTATAATCTAACATGAATGTGGGACATAAGAAAGACCAAATGAATAGTAGAAGAGTACGACATTTCCAAAGAAGTAATTCAAGCATAGTTAATTAAATCAGTTTCAAGCAACCAGCTTTTACAGGGGAAAGGGAGGGATCTCAGTCTATCCTATTCAGTAGTTAAGCTGCTTAAGCATATGTTGAGATTAATTTGCTCCCAGAAAGATAAGATGAAGATACATTCTCAAAAATGCTAAATCACTATGAATGCAATACATCATGTAATAAATGATGAATATAAAGGAGATCACCAAAGAGAAACCAAAGAACGAGATAACTCGAAAAGATAGTTCAGTACGAAAAGCTGTAGACCAATCCAGTTATACAGAATTTTGGTCAAACTGTCCAACATATAGAACCCGGAAGCATACAGACATCATATGCAATTCCATCTGTACACAAATTTAACCCTGTAAAGACTAGAAGAGACGGCTTTTTCTGATACGGTCCACTAAGCAGACATAATAACCCAAATTTTCCTTCCAATAACTTCGGCATATTATAGAATCACATCAGCAAAAAGGACCATGTTGACCCCATTTATCCAAGCCCAGCCAAATGTCAACTGAGTTAATGGACCCCACTTGGTTAATCCCTAATGTTAGATAGGTTGTGTTTCACAAAAAGGAAGTTGACGGTGCGATCAGAAATCTCCATACACCACTTATAACTTGACTTCCATTTCACTCTCAGAGAATTTGATATGCCAATTCATATCGCAACTTTTAAGAAAATGCCTAATGGTTGGAAAATTAAGTCTACCTGAATAATAGTGGCAGCTTTGTGTTCCTTGCCAAGCATATATCTTTGTCGGGCTGAGAAAGCACGTATGCTGGATTGAACAATGATTGTTGATAAGTACAGCCGTAGATATGCTTGCCTTGAAACCCATCCACGCACATACTTCTGCAAACAGACAGCAGCAACTGTCTCTCTTTGAGCAGCATATATTCTTCTCGCAACACAACCTACAGATATATCCATGGCTAAGTATCTGATAGACGCAAAATTCTTTGGTCATGCACATCCCAAAGCATATTAAGATTGACACTTCTTTCCACGCTGATAACAGTGATAAATTCCATCAATATTAATAAGGCCACAAACAAAAACTTCACTTAATACTTAATATAAATATGTATGTGTGTTTTTATATATATGTGTGTGTATATATGTACATGTGTATGTAGTCCAGAAACTTCATGTTTGAACAAGTTAATTGTCAGATGCGGAAACAACCTCTGCAATAAGCTTGGACTGAAATTGCTGCGGCTCGTTTCAAAATGAAATCCCTACGTGCTATATATGTTCTCAAACGACCCTGTACAAACCTAGCAGCTGTATCCAGAACCTCCGTCCTTCGAGAATCTAATACACCAATCTGACCAGCTCGAAGAAAAACTTTAGTCTTCCCTAGCTGTCAGAGATACAGAAAAGAAAGAAAGAAGGATATAGACCATGAGAAAGTCAAACATCTCCACCCAGTAAAGAACTTTTGTGGTTAATGCCATTCAAAAAGAATATGTTTGAACAGACAAACAAATATAAAAAGAGAAAAGAAAAGGGAGAAAAAAAAAAGCTAATCCTTTGAAAATGTGAAGCTACTAGGTAATTTCTGAGAAGTTCATTTCTTCCTGGAAACACTAAAACAAATGAGAAAAAAAATAATTAAAAAAAAAAGATGAAAAATAATGAGCCATTAGGAACAGAACCATCAATCAAAATTTATTCAATTTAATCCCATGGGTTTCCAAAATTTCACAAAGTAAAATTAAAGCACTAAAATATTTGAATTGGGGCTAATTGACATCATTGTGGTGTTGCATCAATCAGAAACAAGAGACTCAAAGAAAGGTAAAAAGAAGAAAAGCGAAAGCTAATAAGTACTCCCTCCGTTCTTTAAAAATCTTGACGGGTTGACTGTGCACGTGGATTAAGAAAATTTGGAGTGTGCTTTGACTCCAAATATGCCCCTCTATAAAGAGAGAGAAAGAGTCACATGGGAGGGATAGGGGGGAGGACGGTTAGATGGGTAAATTTATACTTTAGACTTTTCCATTTTAGGCCATGTAAAGATTTTAAGAAAACGCCCAAAATAGCCGATGTAAAGATTTATAAAGAACGGAGGGAGTATTAAATTATTTGGGATCACAAGCATGAACGGAAATAATTGTAGCAACTCAACACAAAAGTTAGAGAAGTCTCCAAAAAGCATGTCACATCATACTTGAATAGGATTAGAACTTGTACTAGAAACGAAAGCATGATGGCAATGAACCCTGCTAATAATATAGACTCAAAGTAAGCACACATCTCGAAAACATAAGCACGAAAAAAAGGACACATGCTGTCGTGTGATATATGGTCTACTCAAAAAACCAGAACTTACTTGGAAATTTTCGAGCTTCAACTTCTGTAGGATTTTAAGTGTTATGATCTTTTCGTCATAACTGCATCATACAATCATATGTGAAGAAAAGACATCAGCACCTCTTGTAGCACTTTGAAGGTATACAACTTAGTCAAGTTTAAACAAGAAGAATCAAAATGGAAGTCAGTTACCTACTTCAAATCTATGTTAGAATATGACAGAACCCCAAGCACAAAAAGTCACATTACATCTACATAATGAATGTTGAAACTTTCCAAATGAATTTTGAATCAAATATCTATTGACAATATTCAATCAGGATGCTCAAAATGGATCAACATGTGGAGCGAAATCCACAGCAAAGAACTAATTGTACAATCAATCAGCACCTCTTTCAAAGTTAAGGAACTAATCAAGAAGCCAGTTGCTTATCCCAATCCCACTATCCCCTTTCAGCTCGACATATCCCAGGCATGAGATTCCAATATTCTCCCCCCCACCCTCCCAGATACCGAACAAAAATACAAAAGGGAAGAAAAAAAATAGCAAAGAAATATTGAAGACAGCTTCTAAGCAAAATGGAGAAACAAATGTAAATAACATAGTAAATTTAGAAGCAGCTTGGTATTCTGTTAACCTACTCTAGAAAAAAGGGTACATTTACCAACTTGGAGTTGGAATTCCATTGTACACCAAAGGAAGAAGTGAATGGATGACAATGAAAGTGGTCAGTATAAAAATATAGAGCCTTGAAAGTTCACAAATCGAACATATCGAGTTCAACAGGATGAAGCAGCTGAAGTTGCCTTGCTTATAGCAAGAAAAGTTGCAATATTTCATGAAAAGTTCACAGCAATAGATTCCATATGAAACAGACTTGTCCATCAGACATGTTATCGCACATATTGTTTCTTTGGCAACAAGCTGATTTGCAGAATGAAACACAAACTGTTGTATTGCTTAAATTGATCTCATATTGAGGGATCAAGATAACTTAATTTTAGTCACTCTTCATACGAAATTCATCTCTAAAAAATAAGGGTTAGCAATTGGACTTGGGCTAGGGTCAAATTTAAACCAATCAATCTGGAAAAATATTTTACTTTTTGAAGGAAAATCATTCAAGACCGCAAAATCAGTACTAGCAGACCAAAAGTTCAACAGCTAATGTACTAAAACAGTCATCCGAACCACATCATCACATATTGCATATCCAAAAGTCCGAGAAGCAACAGTCCAAGAAAAGTTAGACCAACAACCAGGTCCCACAAGGAATAAGTTAGCTTTACCTCACTAACCTAGTCACAAATATGATATGGTCTGGGTTAAGATTGACTATTTCCTTGGGCATATCAACTCCTTTCCATAGGTCAATTTCATGTTGACAATGTTATGGGTTTGGATTAACCATTTCCTTAACCACATCAATTCAGACACAACACAACTACCAACCCTATCTAAAGCAATTTCTACTATTTCTGGACAATTGGATGCAGGTTTTTCCTTCTGTAACATGGTGTGATCACACTGATTCCCATAACACCCCCCACCCACCCAGCAGGTTGTCAAGAAAATACAGTAAACCCTCTAGATCCAGTGTTCAAGACTTGAAATATTTTATTGATCATCCGTCTATCCTAAGAAGAAATATTGTTCCCCCTTCAAAAAGTTTCTATTAATTTCCATAAAATCTATTTCTTGCTGAGGGAAGAATACAGAGCAAAATCGAAATTACGGGCAAACCTGAGAAGCCATTGCAATGGCAACAAACATATAAACACTGGAAGCAAGCAATAACAACAGAAAATTCTAGTAGTGACCTTCCATCCATAACTTCAGGCACTAGAAGTCCAAAGCGGTCCACAAACTCAGCATAAGTCCTTCGAGTTGGATAACCAGCTAGACTTATCCGTAAAGCCTCTAACACACCCTGCATATGAGTAAAGCAGTAAGTCACTTCAAGGATATCATAATCAAAATCAAAATTCATTCAGGAGCACCTTTGTCATTTTGTTGATTCTTTAATTAAAAATTACTTGAGACTTAGAGAGATCCACAATATAAACATCTATAGTTATTCACAAGATATCATAACATAATAATAATAAAAAAAAGGGGAAGAGATTTGCGTAATAGTACTCAATTTGCATAATCATGTACTGTGCTGCTATGCTCAGCCAAAAAACAAACAAAAAAAGAAAAAAAATTACTGCCGGCCAACAACAAATAGACAAGATTCCAGCTCATCAACGGATATTTTTTATTTTACCAAAGGAAAAGAACTCCTGTTGCAAGTTAAAAACCCAATGGGAGAAATTTTCATTAGCATATTTGCAAGTACTAAAAGCATACTTTACCAAAAAAAATAAAAAATCGAAACCCATCAAAAATATTTTTTTCAAAATTTATGTATATGATAAACCATGTAGATATTCTACCTCTAAAAATATAATTTTGAAACCTATTGATGGTTATTATAACTCGTGCAACGCACGAGCCTCGTCGCTAGTATCTCACAAAGATACACAATGTCAACTATATTCGAGTTACGTGGTGATCATTGGAAGTGCCAAGCTCGTTTGGAGGCTTTTCTTTCGCAATACTCCAGAGGGTTTAGGCCGCACAAGAGTGAAGGAACCACCCTGCCGTGTTTTACTGTCTTATGGTGCATTTGCATAGAGCGCGACTCGTGAATCTATAGGGATTAAGCAGTGACTTCTAAAATGACTTGGAGCAAGCAAGAGTCATCTTTTTGGATGATCTTTTTTTAGATAAGAAGAGTGATAGTATTTAAGATGCCCATTAGGTTTTGAAAATGATGTTTACGGCCAGAGAGATATTGGAGGGCGATGCTGAATAAATCTTTGTCTGTTCAAATTCTTCGGAGGATGCCTTATCTTCCCTGTAAACTTTTGTATCTCAAACAGAGACCTTTTTCCTATCTAGAACATTTCAACATATTCACACATTTTATGGCAGCAAAAAAGACAGCTTGTATAGCAAGCCTTCAAGCAACTGAGATCAAGACAATACAGCATCAAGATGCAGGGAGAGAGGTTAAGAAAGGCGAAAAGGATGAATATGTAAACAAACAACACAAGCACAACAACCGAACCTCAAAGCTCATTCGAATTCTAAACAGAATCTAAAATACAAATGAACAAGCATATTCATATATGTCGTTAAAGTCTTAAACGCTTTCTGAATTAAAGTAGAAAGGACAAGAAAAGAGTCAAGGTCACATAATAATGCTAATAAAAATCCACATGAACCACATTTCCACAACCAAGTCAACCTTAACTAGCATAAGACATGGTCCACTGCAGTTTTGATATTAGGTTAATTCATACCATAGCAGCAAATATCTAGTCACACAAATGTAGTATACAAGTACTTCAAAGCTGTGAAGCAGCGGACAAGTTTAATGACATACCCCACAGCGCAACTGGTGTAAGATACTCTGATTCTCAAATATATGAGGACGGTTCAGAGAGTTTGGCTTGACACAACGAATATAGTGTGGTTCTGTAGAGTTGAGGGTCTCCATCAGTGCTTGAAGTTGTTGCTACAGTCAAAAGGAAAAAAAAAAAAAAGAAACTCCATAAGAAAAACATATTTTAAGAATCACAATGTCCTTTTCTCTTCTTTTTTTTTTTTTTTTCTAATGGCTTGATAATCAGATTAAGTACATCATGTCCACGTGCCATTTGGGACGGACAAAAAAGAAAACAGGGAACATGAAATTGGGACCGAGAAAATATATTTTTTTGCTAGGTTGAAGTATCATACCTTAAATCTGGAGGATACTGAGGAAAATTTGTACGATGAGCGAGAAGTCTCCTCTGATATTGAATGGAAAAGACTAGCAATCAAAGGGCACTTAGATGAGGATAAAACGCTACAGTGCTCCACAACAATATAGTCACGGTTTTTGTCGAGAAATGTTTCTGTTTGATAAGTGACCTAAAAAGAGCAGACGCTTAATTAACCACATATGCTGACGCAAGCTAGCAGCAACAAAAATAAATCAACCAAAGTAAACTTACAACTGTAATTAAAAATAACAAGTAAAAGCAAAACAAAAAAATAAAAATAAGAAATAACAACCGAAATAAGATGAACTGAAAAACAAACAAAAAAGCATATGTTGTAACCACATACCTTGCCAGCATAATGAGAAACAGTAAAATCTGTACGTGAAAATTTTTCCTTCTCCAACCTCGGGTGCGCCTGGAAATTCTGGAATAGCTTGGTTGTAAATGTTTCATTGGTTGATTTCGGAAACATGCTGCATGTATAGAACAATAACATTAAGAAAGAGGAGCAAATATTTCAACAAACAACTCATACCAATGTATTGAGGAACTAAGTTGTACCAAGCTTCATCCAAAAGAGCAATTACCCCAATTGGTTTCTGCAAAACAAATGCAAGGATAAAATAAGTACAACGAGCAGGACATGTAAAGAAGACTATAAATTAAAGAGACAAATCCTCTTATATTGGCATAAAAATTAATCATGTGGCTTTCAAATCAGAACTAGGTACCTCTGGCAGACTGCACAAAGCTCAGAGCTGGTTCATGAATAAGTGAAGAACAAAATAAAACCCCGCCAATCTGTCTCCCATCATTTCTCTCTCCTCCCTCCATCCCACATCCCAGAAATAAAGTCCAAATTGCAATCGCAGTCAATCTCTCCTCCCCTCATTTCTCTCACCTCCCAGGATCCCCCATCCTAGATATAAGAACCCTCTCCAGTTCTGCCATGGCTCACATCAACTACCTGACACCCAGCCACATTAGCAGCACATTCATCAACATCATCACATCAGCAGAAAATAGTGAGAACTTTGCCCCCTCATTCAAGGGTGCACAACAACCCTTATCTCTCTCTAGGTCACCCTTTCTATCTTTGTGAACCCAGTGATTCACCTGTTACGTTCCTATGGTACTGCCGAAATTTCACTAAATCATAAGAAATTGGGAGAAAAGATAGGAAATGATTAACACTCAAATCAAAATGGAATGAAACAAGGGGAAAGGGAGAAAAGTTGCAACCATCGAGATACATTGGTTTGCAGTTTGTCAATATCAACGATGCTTCATTACTTTGGACAAATTGTCAATGGATTTGGTCTCATCAGTGAATATAGCAACAAAGCAGCGTATCTAATCTCAGCTATGGTCGCGATTGAGGTAAATATCGCGACATCACATAAAGGTAGTATTCCGAGTGTCATGTAACAGGTCATAGTTATTGCAGTGTAAATTTAATATTGGCCATTTATCTGCTATTTATAAGTCATATCGAGCACGTAACAGTCGAATTGGCCAGATATAGGTTGTATCATACACCCCATTACGTACAGAGATAAGCGAGATTTGATATCTTGCACGGAATGGTGGCAGAGGTACCACTGCAGACTTGGTGGCCCATAGGTGCTACCACCGATTTGATGGTCCCTGATGAGTGGTATTCAGCCTGCAGCGGCTGCTGGCTGGCTGTCAACTGGAGGGGGTGCATTTTGGACTTTTTATTTTTCTTCCTCCTTTTTCCCTCTGAAAAGTAGTTATTTTTTAAGTTTTAATTTGAATTTATGTATCTAACTTTCATCACAGTTGAAACTTGCCATCAATGAGTCAATTGTTCCACACATGAGTCAACTCCATCAAAGCTTTGGATCCTTCCAAATGAACATTACAACTTTATTCTTACAATCTCATATAAGAAGTTGACCTCGAATAATCCCAATTCTAAAAACATAGAAAGATAGCGTTCAGAGTTTAACTCATATGAGAACTCCTCTTAAAATGAGAACCTAATTATGAGCCATCTTTATAATTCTAAGACTTGAGGTGAACGTAAGCAAACTTTATTTGGAAGGTAAAGGTGCCTCTAAGGTGAGCGCTTTCATGTGGACTTTGCCATCTTTATAATTCTAAGGCTTAAACAGAGTTTGGTCCATTGGAGAGTGCTGTGATTCTTAAACCTTTAGGAAATGAGAGGGATGACAGAGACCCACAATCCCTCTTCCAAGATCTGAGGTTGCAGTTTGTTAGCCCCCGTGGTAGGTCTGTGGAGGTCAAAGTTGCGCCCTCTGACGCATGGACACCATGAATAGATGCCGTTTCGCGTGTCGGACACTCAGACACGACACGCACCGGCACTCGGAGACGACACCTATTAGGTTATTTTTCTTCAATGAATGGTGCTTCCCCGTGCACGTGTCCGTGTTCGTGTCCATGCAACCTAGGTTGCGCCAAACTTGGTTTATAAGAGGAAGAAAAACAAGGCAGAAAGGTTTCCTCAGCAGCTAGCTTCCTCCATTAATTATTAAGGCAAGAAAGGGAAGGCTCTAGGGGGAAGGATAAGTGGAAATGATTAGTTAGTTTGTTAGGGGTCTGGGGGTTGCGACTTGCGAGTCTTCTGATTCTACTTTTGTAAGTGGTAGTTTGGGGTCTTCGGGGAGAGGCGTTAGTTGCTTTTGATTGGTGCTTTTGCTTTTCTTGGAGTCTCTTTGTCAGAAGTACAAACGGATTTCGGGGTTCAGCTTCTGGTTTATACTCTAGGAGAACTTCTTCTGCTCCTCGTGTATTCTTTTCGACTTGTTATTAATTCAATTACTTCCTTGTGGGGGGGGGGGGGGAACACTAGGTTTGCTTTGTCACCTGATATTTGTTTGCTTTGCTGGGCTAGTGGTGAGATGGCGGCACATTTGTATCTTGGTTGTGGTTGCACGTGACTTATGGTGTAGGCTATTTCTCATGGTTGGGAGGTACGGGTTTGCCCATCCAGTATTTTGGAATTCTTACAGCTGCGCTTTTATGGGTTTCGGGGGACGGAAGGAGAGGATGTTATATGGCCCTATGCATAGATAGCAGTACTTTGGTGCATTTGGCTTAAGCGAAATGCTAGTCTTTGCTATAATCTACGTTTCTCCTGAGAGGCTCTGGGATAGGATAACATACCTAGCTTCTTTGTGGGCTAGAGTGGCTGGGCATTTAAGAGGTACTCTATTACTGAGATCCAATCGAACAGAGCCAATTTGAAATCTGTTTAAAATCTAAAGCTTAGATTACTAACTGAGTAATAGATAACATGCACTGTTCTATTCACTAGCGATAAAACTAGAACTTTTATGGAACTCATCCACCCCTTACTTCAAACAAAAACCTCTTTTAACGACACTTTGCTGTCTTCAAAAACCACCTTTGATTGTTTATAGTTTACAAGATGCAACTAGACCAATATGTGAAAACGATATTTTGAAACTTTCTTCAAATAAAAATTAAAAAAACTTACATTTACATGTTTTGAGTCATTACATATATATAATGAATTATTTATGGTCAAAGTTTATTAAATATGACATCTGACTTTGGTAATGGGACCATCAAAGAGAGTAACTTTTAGGGCTGTAATTGGTTTTCATTTAGAGGAGAGTTCTTATGAGAAGCCCAAAATCGTAACTAATATAGAAGACTTTCATATGTGAAAGACTAGCACACATCACATTAGAGTTAAAAGTAGAAGCAATATGTAAAACAGAGAAAGACGGAGCACCTTTTCAATTAAATCAAGAACATCTTGATTGTCAACGAAATCAATGTAGCTCCAATTTATCTCTTCCCGATCATACTCTTCCTGCTCCATCTTAAATACATGCTGCATTTACGCCAAGGAAGTTAGAAATATTAGCGCTAAAGAAAACTTCTTCAATAGGTACTAGTCAATATAGTAACTGTACAGACCTGATTGAAATGCTGTTGAAGCTTTTCGTTGGCAAAATTGATACAGAACTGCTCAAAACTGGAGAACCAACAGCAAAAATGATCTAAGTATTTGTAAAAGAACATTGGAAATCCCCAACAAATCATACCACTGAAATCAAAGGGCTCACTAAAAGAAAACTATCAAACAAGAGTACAAAAACCAATTTAGTAAAATAACCAGACTGATATTAAACTTCAGACCATGCAAAATATGATGATTACAAACTGGGAAGCTCTTCAGAAAAGTGAGATAACCTCACCCATACCAGGTTACCGTGGTCACAGGGTGACAGATATTTATAAATACTAAGGTACATGTCCAACAAAAACTTTTTAGGACCAAAACAACAAAAGCCTGCTATTCAAGAAGCCATACAACTTCTTATACAAGAACCAGCTAAATAGGAAAGCTATTACACCATACAAAGCAAAATAAAGCACACTAGGCCAGCCACACAAGTTGTAATAGGTTAAAACAAATTAACTTACCTGTTATGCTTAAAACACTCAAAGCCATATATATCCAAGAGTCCGATTTTCAAACGTGAATCTAGATCTTGTCCAACAGACCTGTTAATCTTTTCAACAAGCCTGAAAAAAGCAGCCAATAGATAGTCAGTTTTAGATTTTAGTTACCTCAGTGGACACAGTTTCTCAGTCTCTAACGACTTCACATTTGAAAAGCATACCAATCAAATAACCGAGAATAAACAGTCTTTGCCAAAGCATCCCGGCTAGCAACGGCAGCATCACAGTCTAGAGCTTTCACAATGGTGCCCTCACGAGTTTGAATCGATCGCGTACTTAGTGAAGAAAGCAATAGATTTACATCACATCTGCACAGAAACACAGCTAATCAATCCAGCACTGCCTAGCATCAATCCCATTCTCTCAAGACTATGTTCCAAAGAAAATTTCTAGCAATTCGTGAGATTCACAAAATGAAACTAATAGCACTTATAGAGATGTAACAATAACAATGAATTATTTACTAATAAATACAAAAACAACAGTACCAAAGGTTATGCTGAAAGCATGCAGTTAATATTATACGGAACAGTTCACTTACTTGAAGAGATCAGCAGCCATCTGAAGATGGAAGCTAGATGTCTCATCCTTAATTTTTGAGGAATCATGCTCTTTACCAGGAGAGAATTCTACATTACCCAAATGCAGGATCCCAGCCAATGAGCGAAATATTGCTTCCTGGCAAAGGAAAAAAATAAATTAAAATTAGAAGAACATATTGAAAAAGGAAAATTGAAAACTGGAATTGAGCAAGTATATGAACCTGTTCATCCTGGTTTATACCAACTATGGTCATTGCCCTTCTTGTTTTGATGTACTCAGCTGCATTGCTTACCCCTTCTAATTCATATCTCTTACTTTGATTTAGATAGTGAAATCGGCTTGGATTCTCCAACTTGTACTTCTCACAGTCCTGATTTGCAGGTCAAGAAGGAAGTTTGTAGACAACAAATCAAATCAAAGGAATTCCCAGACCCAAAAAAAAAAAAAAAAAAAAAAAAAAAAAAAAAAACAGAAGAAGAAGAAAGAAAGAAAGCAGAAAACTGACCAAGGAATTGATGCAACTCATATTGAAATTAAATAGTCAGATGAAAGTACGAACTACTGATGCCGGTCAAAGGTCTATATGTTAATGAAAGAAGACTTCCGAATAGATTCTGATAAAGGAGAGAGAAAGATATATATATATATATATATATATATATAGAGAGAGAGAGAGAGAGAGAGAGAGAGAGAGAGAGAATGTCAAGCAGAGACCAATTCAAAACGTTTAATCGGACAAATATTGTCACGAGAGTTTAGCAACCAACACCATTAAAATGATATCAGGAAAAATCCAACCTAAAAGTATGTCCTTCAACGTGTAGAATAAAGCATAACTGCATTTGAAGCACAAACAGTCTCTTTTACAAAGCATGAGGCGCAAGAAGGTGCTATGGGTAGTATTAGATGGCACTTGAGGCCAACGAAGTCGTGGATGAGGCAAGGCATAAGAGGGTTAGGATTGTGGTTTTTAGGTTGGATTTTGAGAAAGCATATGACAGGGTGAGTTGGCATTTTAATGATATAGTGCTGGAGAAAAAGGGTTTTGGGGTGCGATTGCAGCAGTGGATTAGGAGGTGCTTCAACAATCCGTAATTTTCAGTTTTGATTAACGGGGCGCCCAGAGAATGGTTTTCAAAGACTAGGGCATTGAGGCAAGGGGATCCGTTGTCTCCTTTCTTGTTCACATTTGTGGCTGATGTGTTGAGGAGGATGTTGGAAAGGGGTGTGGGGGTGGAGATGATCAAGGGGTTTTAAGGTGGGCAGGTAACGTCGCACTTGCAATTTGCTGTGACATGAAACTGTTTCTAGCTGTAGATGAGAATAATTTCAAGTATGTACTTACAGTTTTGCAGATTTTTGAGATGATCTCAGGGATGAAGATGAATCTTGGTAAGTGTAGTTTGGTTGGTACTAATATGGAGCAAACACTTACGGAGGAGTTGACCACATTGGTAGGTTGTCAGACTGAGAGTTGGCCACTTACTTATTCGGGGTTGTCGCCTGGGGGTGAGCCGCGCTCGGAGTTCTTTCGGGAGCCAGTTGTCCAACGGTTTTCTAAGAGGCTTCATAGGTGGAATTCGTGGAAACAGGTCTATTTTCCCTTGGAGATAGGAATACTATAATCCAATCCTGCCTCTCTAATGTTCCTCAATATTGTCATTCCATCTTCAAAATCCCGGTAGCGGTGCCTCGTAGGATTGAGAAGATGAAGAGGGGTTTTTTGTGGGATGGGTTGCATGGTGAAAGAAAGATCATTTGATTAGTTGGACAAGGTTTCGCACCCTAAGGAGGAGGGCGGATTGGATTTTAGGAGGTTGGTCACTAAAAATACTGCATTGACTGGCAGGTACTTTGTGGCATAAGGTTAATCGAAGCAAATATGGCACACAGTCTGCTGGTTGGGGAGCACAGGCCACAGGGTTGTTTGGCATGACTCATGCGAGCCCTTGGAAGTTTTTAACTCAGGCTTCTTCTCATTTCCTTTCGTAAGTGAGGTTCAACATTGGTAATGGATTACGAATTCCATTTCTGGGAGGATAGGTGGAGATATACGCAGCGTGTGTTTGCGCTTTCGAAGACGTTTCCAGCTCTCAACACTTCATGAGGCTCCATTCTGAGTTCTATTAAAAAAAGGGTGAGGCTTTGATTCCTATGATTCTCACCAAAAGGGAGTTCCTTTATTTTATTCACCTAACATATAAGAAATAAACAAGGAAAAAAAAGAAAAAAGAAGCTCTCTCTCTCTCTCTCTCTCTCTCTCTGCAACCGTCACACAGCTTCAGCGCAACCTTCCCCAAGAGCCATCGTTCCCCATGGCCACCGCTACAACCAGCGTGCACACTTTTGTCCTTCCCATCATCAGCATAAAGAGAAATTGAGGAAGCCAAAGAAGAACCTGAATAGTAGACGTAAAGATTTTGCGGAAAAACTTCATCCAATTGGCCAAAAAAGAAATCTATTGAGACTTTCTCGAGTTTATAGAATCCATAAGCATCTTACATATTAGGCTGACAAGTTTTTCTTTCATCTTTTTTTTTTTTAATCTTGAAAGTGAATACTTTGCACAAAACACAAGATTGAGAGCAGAGAGAACAAGGAAAGAAGAGGAAGATGACTTATACAAACAAGCAACATAGGAAAAGAAGAAGCTAGTGATTAGCTAATGACACTCCCCCCAACAGATTTAGCTTGTCTGGTATTTCCTGAAGGCCTGTCCCAAATCATAGTCCAACTTGATACTTCAGACATTTAAAAACATTTCAATTTCGTAAACCAAGTTGAAAGCGGAACAAATAATGGGTCAACATTTTTAATGTGTAGTTTTCAAAGTGCACAAAGAAAATGCAACCTTGATGGAATCCCCCCTGCAACCAAGGAGATTGTAAAAAGAGTAGTGAGCTTTAAAGCATGTTTAGAACAAAAATCATAAAGCAAGTCAGAGTAGGGTTTAGTGGTGTGCATAATGAGAATAGTGAAAGATAACTGGTAAGGATTGCATCAACTGACCAACTATCACGAGGAAATACCAGAATAGAAAGAATGACAATCAATATGGGAAGAGGGGGTACATGATACAATGAAGTTTCGGCATTAGAAATGAATCATAGGAAGAAAGTCAGCGACCAATGTTATCTGACTTGCTGCCGGAGTTCCTGAAACTATGAAAGAAATTTCTCGAAACATGTAAACCAGACTCTTAATAGTTTACAAGTCCATTTCAAATGTCAATGCAAAAAGAGCCATACAACTTGTATGAGCCCTTCTCTTTTTATTTTCCTTTTTGTTCTTCTTTCTTCTCCCTCCCCCCCCCCCCCCTTGTGTTTGGCATAGGGATTCAGGGGGTGTGGTGAAGGGACACTACCAAAACTATTCTGTAGGGTTCTCCTCTTTTTTAGCTCCGAAGGTGAATAATGTAGTCACTATATAGTAAGAAATTATGAGATAGAAATCTTTCCACAATGCACCATACACATTATAAAGTTGCAACTACCTGTGTGAAGAGAATACCTCTCTAGATGCACACAGCTGGTAAAAGCAGTGATAGTTCCTTTCAGGATCTGTAATCTGAACAACACGAGACCGCTCTAGAAGGTAGGTCCTAATTGCAGCACCAGATATTCTACCATTCAAGTCAAATTGAAGCTCGACAAACTTGCCAAATCGACTGCAAAGAAGTAATGGTGAGGGCTAAGTACAGGGAAGTCAATGAATGTAAAGAGCAAAACTACAAACCTGAAAATAGAAATGTTGACCAACTGCCAGAATGCAATCTAACTTCACATTGAACATAGTAGATCTTCCAGATATGGGTCAAAACGGCTCACCCACTTACATCCCTGATAACTGCCATATGCATATTAACATTTTACTCCCTCCGTCTCAAAATATCTTGTTGCTTTAACCAACTTCTTTTTACAAATCCAAGCATTAATTACTTATTTTCCTAATTTACACTTGTAATTTAGAATAATCTTCACTTTCCAACGCACCTAGTTTTAATTAAAGGGCATTGCAGTCAAATTCTTTGACTCTAGAATTAAGGGAATTCTTAGGCAATATGACTACTGTCCCCTTCATTCATTTAGATAGATCATCATCACATTTGAGCACCCTAGAAAGATAAATCCTCTTATATTCCGGTCAATATGTGACGTATTACTTGCTGCCAGGAAAACTGTATTTCCACCTCGTTTAGAATCAAATCAAACAAAGGTGAAGCCATAAAACCATTCTAAACTCTCTACATACTAGCTTGTTCAGCAGCATACCATGTAGTCTCACTCGTCGGAAAGACAGATTCCCAAATGAGGTGGCCTGCTTTGTTCAGCCAGGTATAGTCAGACGATGTCTCATTACAAGCAAAATGTCAGAGCACACCCCGTCACTGAAGACCTCCCTAAAGCACTGTGAACAAAATCACTGGCCTTAGTCCATGAGTTTGTTAGAAAAGCCTCAAATCTACTGGAAGAGAATTTGCAAACTTTGGCATCAGCCTTACTTGATGGCCCTGAATAAGCATTGTCTTGTGTTGAATAATAGCCCTTACATCAACCACCATTGACAATACTAATTTTCTATTACACAAGAGGGTCCTCACATGTCACAACGGAAAACTCTAATATAAGGGCCTCTTCGGGGTGGTTTTTAGTTTTTAGTTTTCAAAATTTTTGTAAATCGCTTTTTTTGACTTTCACTTCTTTGTTGTCGGTTTTAAATATTAAGTAGCAGACAATTACAAGGACGGAAAAAAAAAAGTCTACTTTAAAATTTCTACGAAGAGTAGAAAATAACTAACTACTAGCAGCCACCCCGAACAAGCCCTAAGAAAAGAGGATTCAATGGGATGTCATCCTTACTCAGTAAGTCATAATGCTGCACTGGAAATTGAGTCCAAATTGTATCTACTAATCTTTTTTATCTCATACATGACAATATATACCATGGACCTTGTTTGTTGAACTGGTAAGATACGGGCTTACATTGACCAAACCATAAGCTCCCCTACCCCCAACTGTCCAAAAACGGCTGGGTCATTTGCTGACTCACAGCCCCTCAACTTGAAGGTTGTTGCACCAGAAGTCAAATACAAGGGATGTTCCTGAGACCCTGACAGGCAGTTGGGATGCCTCTGAGCTAAACCCCCAAAATGCCATATACTTTTAAATGTACGAAAAGACACCTTCCCAAAAGTCTGCAGAATAGTGAGAACATTCACATAGGAACCCCATTCATTCAATAAAGAACATAAAAAGAATATGGTATACATAAACATTATTAGGACCCAGCTGAAAACCATCAACCAAACCCATCTCATCAATTCTCAAAACCATCCTACTAGGGAAGTCTACCACTTAAACAAAAGAAAAAACACCACGAATAGAATGAAACCGAAGTAGGATACCCTATTCATGTTACTTAAAAGCCAAAATCATTACCACATTCAAGCTCACCTTTCCTTCTTAAGACTAACATTGAATATCAAACACTAGCTTCGAGAAAAATGAATACTCATTATGACAAACGAAAATGCCGATCTTTTAGCGAATGAATACCTCAGAAATGTCATGGCTATAAAAGTCCCCTCCCCCCTCAAAAGATATATTCAAGCACTCAAGTACTTCATATTTGAGGTGGTAATAAAATATCACAGAATATGCATCAGATGAATGGGAAGATCCTACAGCTACCACACTTAAAAAGAGGGAAAAATAGGGGGGGGGGGGGGGGGCGCACAAAAAGAATTGACTCCCAACTGGGAAAAGATGAAGATAGCACAAGAAAAACTGTCGACAGACCTTGAGTTATCATTTCTGACAGTCCTTGCATTACCAAATGCCTCCAAGAGTGGGTTCGACTACAGTACAGCAACAAAAAGAATATGTGAGCAACATCATAGCATTGATTGAACCAAATGACAGCTATGCCAAGCATCAGTTAACTAATAAATTGAACAAAAATCTAGGAAACCAACTAAAACTGTTATCAAAAATCAATTAAATTTCTTCAGTTTAATTTGATCAAAACACCACTTAATATTCTGTCTGAAAAACCAAATCTGAATCTTCAATAAGTAACCTTATGTAGATAGAATCAGGCTATCCTTTCCAATTTCCATTTCATTTTTTTAAGAAAAACAAAGACCAAAAGCCAATATAATAATTTAAGATATCATCTATATTTCTTAAACAGTTTCCTTTCCATTGTCAAATAGCTTTTGTACGTGGAAGGCTATGATTTTGCACAGGTAACACTCACTCAGTGATTATAAATCAAATTTTACCTCATTACACAAAAGAAAAAAATAGAAAAAATGAGCACAATATGACTACAGCAAATAGGTAAGTATATATGCATGAGGCCAGAATATGTTTCCACAAAGAAAGAAACAATTGAATCACTAGCGTTGAAATCCTGTAATAGTTAAGCATTCTGTAGTTACCTCACTCCAGTTTCTTTGACCCTTTCTTCAATTAACTAAGAAACAATATTTAGCAAGAGCAAGCTAGTACCTAGAAAAGTATGACTAAACATCTTGAATGCACATTCACCAATTTCAACCTTCCATCTTGCATCTACCAAAGCTTTCTCGCTAGTTTTAATGGATTGAGACGCTATGAATTATCCGAATTGCCTTTATTGAATCAAAAATTGTGCAACTACACAGCTATACATTATCAAGCATCTATGTCCTTCCATTTCAACCTTGCATGCCTTCACGGACAAAGAGAGACAGAATATTGCTTTTTGACAGAACAACCTTTGCTTTTCACCATTTCTTTATACCAAACATAGTCAGATTGCCAACCCCTGCATGCATTCCCCCGCATGACCACCCCAAAGTAGATAAATTATATTTCATGGACACAGACAAGGACACCCACACGAGACAAACACTGGAAAGCGTCATCTGTACACGATAAAAAGACTACCGCGCCATGTACAGGTGTCAATGCCGTGTTGTGACCCCGTTTGTCGGGCACATGACACGGCACCTGCCTGAGGTCGTGCTTCATACTTCATAGTTTACAATTTGGTAGGCTAATTATATATCAGCATGATGAATAATATAATTGTCAAATTCCATCTTTAAAGATCTCTAATTGGGATCACCATCCAAAATATTCGCTTCTACATAAATAAGAAGAAAGCAAGGTCCCTTCAAAAAAAAATATATAAAAAAATAAAAATAAAAACAAGAAAGCAAAGTGTGGCAGCGTAGTTTGTATAACGCAAGTGGAGTTGGGGATGTTTTATTAGTTGCCAGTTTTGACTGAAATGAAAAGGGAAAAAATGTTAAAATATATATCAAATCAGAACACCACAACCAAACCTATTTAGACCAAACGTCTATCAGAAAACATAAGATGTTTTACCAAAATAACAGGATGTTTAGGAATAAAACCCTGACAGAAAAGCACTGCAAACACAAACGGTAACATTGTGAGGAAAACTAAGTGCTTTCAGGACAGAAATGAGACAACAGACACTGACATCCAACACAATAGAAACCCATTGCTATAAGAGATTACTAGTTGAAAGCATACTTCAAGAACTTGCTGCTCAACTGATCTATCATCATCCACAGCACGGCCACCCACGTACGCAAGATACTGCATAATCAGTTTTGTTGACTCAGTTTTGCCAGCTCCACTTTCTCCACTGACCAATATCGACTGGCTCTGGTGTTCAGTCATCATTGCCCTAGATCATGAAAGTCAATCCAAAAACAAACCAAGTCATCCTCTATAGTTGAGTTACAATGCCCTAGCTGTATCATCACAACTCAATATGTTTATGCTTTATAGACTGTACCTATATGCGGCATCAGCCACTGCAAAAACATGGGGACTAAGCTCACCAAATGGCGCTCCCTTATATTGCTCCATCATGTGCCCATTATAAAGATGCGGAAGTTTTGTGAACGGATTAACAGCAATTAAAATGCTTCCCGTATAAGTCTGAGCCAAAAAAGAAATTCCGAAAGAATATTCAGCAAAAGTAACACACACGCAATAACATGTAGGAAGACATTCCAGCTGACCATCTCCACAAAACCATATCCCACCCCTTTTTTCTGTTGATGAAGAAGTGATTCAGAGAAACACATACATTTAACTTGGTATGGAAAGTTGTAAACAAGAAACAAAATATGTCAAATATTAGAGTGTGTACATTTGAAAATAGCCCATGGCATATACCTGCATTATTAAATACTAAAGAACCCTGGTACAACTAGAAAACAGAACTGGAGCTAATGCCTTTAATACTGCAGCTAAACATGATTACCAAGACAATCCTCCCATAACCGGAGAAGCAAACAATGGGCTGTCAAGATCAAAATAATGAAGACTCAGCTTCTCACATTTTTTTTCTTTATCCTTTTGGGCGTTTTCTCCTTAAATTAGAATTGTTCCCTGCTTGAGGTTTGTTGGAGGCAACCTAGTAGTGCAAAGATGTTGTGATGTCCTAGAAAGAAAGATGAAGTGATCACTGAGTTGTGCAAGCTGATTATGGCTACTGGGTGGCCTACATGAAGGGAATGGAATCGATGGTTATTGAGCAAAACTTTGCTGCATCACGTATTTTAAGTTATCTTTTGTTAGATTGGTAAAAGTTAAAGCGCGGTCCATAGTGCACAAGACTTGTCTTTTCCTGACTTCGCAAATAAGATCAAATAGCATGATGCTATTTCTGTTCATTGCCCTCCTTTCATACTGGATGATAACTGATACTCTCAGGGTGACCTTTTAATGACATTAGTTAATACTATCAAAAAAGTAAAAAATAAAGATAAACATCATAAAAAGACAGCACTTTTTTTAACATAATTTTATTAGGAAGGAAAGAAGATTACGAGATTAAAACCGTTCTCGGAGAAGAGAACCTGGCCAAAACAAGTTAACCCTAAGAGAATAAGCTTGTAAAAAATCAAAATTTAGCCCAAAAAGTTCCTTGTACGGTTGTACCATGACTGACATAGTTTATGCTAGACTTTAAACACTCTAACTCCCGAATACCCTTCTCTTTCCTGCCTCAAAAAGAAAGAAATTAACCAATATAGCCAAGAAAAGACACAATTATGACAATCACTTGAAACTCAAACCTTTTCAGGAAATTGTTTCAGATTCAGTAATGTCGAAGTCGAACACACAAGTCACAAACACATTGATTTCACTTTAAATCAAGAAATGATCAAGCCTATAAGGACATTATGCACCCAAAACAGGTTAGCAGCAACTTCAAATTGGCCCAACTTCGTTGATTGTCTTTTCATTTGACACTTGAATGGTCACCCATGCCATAACGGGAAAGCAAATACTTCTGCAAACCATGGAACAAAATAGCGGCTGCTACGTTACGCGACGCCCGCTACGTAGCGGGTTTTGAACTTGCCGCGACGCTTTTTGCCGCTTTGTAACTGTGACTTGTGAATCACGCCCGCAACTGCCACTATGGCCGTTACGTTACGAAAAGCGGCGCGTTTTACCATTACTTTTTGCTAACCTCTGCTATATAATGATTATTAATTTACTATCATATTACTTCCGTCACTATAATCTTAGTTTATGTATTTAGAACTTTATGATGAATTTGAACATGTATTAATTAGTATGTTTGTATTTCTTATCAATGAAATATTATATGTGAGTACTATGATTATGATGCAAAGAACACAACTACAAGTGAAAAAAAACCCTTTATGTGAACAAATCACGCCGCGATCCGCTACCGCGAACGTTACCACATTCGCGATCGCAACTGCTATTTAATACCCTGCTGCAAACAGGAAATGTTTCATCAACTTGCTTGAAAGAATCAAATAGCTAAACTCTTGCATCACACTTTGACCCCATCGAAAACCCAAAGAAAGACACATAGCATAACACAAGTATCTGACTGACGAAACCTGCTGGAAGTGAAAAGGAGATCTCTAAAAGCCATAGAAGTCCTTGGATTCTCCCTTTTTAAGCAACCAGCTAATGAGTTAAACAGCCGGAGTATACAATCTTGATACAAAGATTGTCCTAGGAAACTAGTTAGGTGCACCTTAATGAGAAATTCAAAATGGATAAGTTATAAAATATTTGTGATTCTTTAACAACGAAAGTAAATATTTGCTCTTTGTGGTGCACCCTTAGGTACCCCTGATGGACCATTTAACCATTTACCTGACTCAAGCCCTTAATTTCTATGCATAGTCAAACTCTCAAAATATTATGGAGATATTGTATCCAATTCAACCATCCCCTTCTTAATCTTGTGAAATCTAGCACTCTACACCCCAAGTCCATGAATCAAATCACTCCTTACTGGACATGCACAAGTTCCACAACTGCAAGAAAGAAGAAGTTTCGAATACACATAAAACCACTCCATATCCTTTTCAAAGACACTTTATGGCAGATTTCCTATGTTATCCTTTTCCGACAACAGCATCAACCTCAATATAGTTGAACGAGTCACTGTTGCACAATTTTTAGTTCTAGGTTATAACGGATAAAATCGAATCAACTCACTAAACAAAGTATGCTTCTTATTTGGTATGAAATAGAGGCATTCTAGGCCTTTACCATCAAAAGCATGATGGAAACAGCCTTGAAGTAGATACAGACGTCAAATTGCGTACATCGAACCCCCTTATCAGATACTTCATAATTGGATTGATAATGTGTCAATCCTTTACCAAAAACTTCTATCAAGTATCTTGAGATCTCTCTCATATTGGTCAAATAAAGGACCTAGGTGATCAATATAGTAAAGCAAGTTCCACAAAAGATGATATAATAATTTGTCCTTCAAACAGTCGTCAAGGCAATTATTATATGAAATGCATCACAGAAGCAACACTTCAGTTCACCTACATAAATGCTGTCCAATGTATATCTTCTCTGTAGATTGTATAGAACTCCAGGCTCATTCAAGTAAGTCAAATTCGTCATGTCATCAACTCCACCAAGGTCTCCATCTGGATCTCTCAAAAGCAATTTCTCTGGAGAAGAAAGAACCTGCCCAGAAAAATGAAACAATACTTGGGGCTACATAAGTGAATAGAAAGGATATCAACAATGTGCATCACAGAATAAAACAGAAAATAAATATGTATTATGATCTGCAGCTCTTGCCTTTACTTAATTTGCGCTAACAATCAAGAAATAAAGAAATGTGGGAAAAAAAAAACATGGAGAGAGTATATATATTCATAAGCGTCAAAAGTACAGCAAAAGAAATCAACTACAAGTTGCCCAATTAAAAGTACAGCAAAAAAATAGATGGATAGTATAACCCTCAAAACTCCCCACTCAACCTACTCCCGACCGTTCCCGATTCTTAAAACTTACGAATCTCGTTCCCGTTCCCGTCCCACGTTCCCGAACGAATTGCGTTCCGTGTAACTATGCCTCAAACGCCCCAATGTGGAAATTTCACAACGGTGAAATGGTTATACGAGATGCATAGTATTGCAATGGAGATTTGGGTTTTCTAGAACTTCCTTGCATGTATCCTCCATACAGTCACAAAAATAAAAATAAAAACTAGAAAGCAGTAGTTCAGTAATTACATAAATATTTACCTACAATAGTAAAATTTCAGGATTTCTAGTTACTTCAGGCAGTTCAAGATAAGCAAAGTGGCTTTTTTTTCTGAGGTCCGCCCTTACAGAATGTTCGAAACCAATATCTAGACCTAGGCCCTGTTCTTTTCATCTTCATCATTCAGTTGTTACTTTCATTTCACTTCAGCAACTTACTTATTCTCTTACATATTTCTCCACATTTAGTTCAGTTCAGTTTCAATTAGCTTGAATTCAGCTGGTTGATCAACAAAGCAACTTCCGAGAAAGAGACCAAAATTAGTAAGCCTGCTTTTCATGACTACATATAGCCAGAACTCTTCACTACCTACACTAAGAAAGCCTAAACATTGACATTCAGTAACCAAATGTATCAGTTTACGTGCCAAGTGCACAGTAAAAAATATCTTAAGGTATTGGGAACAGCAGAAGTCAGAAAGTTCTTTTCTTAGTGAAGACTGATTGCAAACTGAACGGTGTTCTAATACTCTCATATCCAAGAAAATAAGTCAAATCTTATAGCAACCAAAATGGACAAATGCTGCCTAGGACTATCATGATACCAAAAATGGGTATATATCCTCTGCATTCTATTACTGCAAATTCCTATGGTTCCACTTCCACAATAACATCCAAACAGCTTACCTAACTACCCTTCCCATTTTCTTCCTCAGACAATGGTGTAAAACTGAGTTTTAACACAGTTTGCCATAAGAATACTCAACCCCTACAAATTTGTATCCCATCAATGGAAATGGGAACAATGTATGCGCAACTTTTAGATCAGCGTGTTTCAGATGAAGCATATTACTGCTATGCCAAGCGTCCAAGACAAGTCTTATAAGTAACAAATTATTTTTTCTCCACTCTTTCTGCTGTCACTTATCCCACCTCCCTACGTGGGAAATAATACTAACAAATTATATCAGATTAAGAATCTATTCAACCACAGTTTGTTCCCAAAAAAACTGCAGTTTTCAATCACCATTTCCACTAATTTATCCCCCAACTCCTGCAGAGAACCTTATTAAAATCACTTCTTTTCACCAGAACCGCAACTCCCAGCGGCATTAGCCTCTTCCCCAGAAAGCACGTGCAAGAAAAACCAATATCGCTTGCTAAACCTGTGCACTGTACATGCTCAGCAAGATAATGTCATTATCACATTTATGATTCTACAATAATCCACCCGTATTTCTTGCATAATGACTTCCAATTTGCTACCAATTATATTCTCAGTACAACTCACAATTGATTTTGCCATATTTGCACAAGATGTAATCAGTTTCATTCAACTTCACCTATTATTATTATTACTAAAACCTCGATTATGTTCCCTAATAATCTACCAGTTACACTAGAAACCATCGCAATTCTAGTAAATACTCTCTCAGAGCCAGCCAGTTCAATTTGTAATCACCAATTACCAAAATCTTCTTTCCATAACAATTCAATTGTCTCAGCTATAGCTCAGTTTCTCAAAAATACTTTCTAAAGCCAGTGTCATCATATCATTCATCGCAAGTTTCCGACACAAAGTACACTACTCCAATGAATCAAAATAGTCAAAAGACTCAAAACACGGTCATTGACTACACTATCCAACACATGAAATCATTCATTTCTTGTTCTTTACACGTAAATTCAACACAATTTATCTTCTTCAAGCAGTTCAAAACAAGACCAAATCAACTCAACAAAAAACAATCACATAACAATACAGAAATTGAGAGAGAGATCAAGTATTTGACCTTATTCCCCTTTGAAGTAACAACTCGAACTTGCTTCCCAACAAATTCAACCACTTCAGCTGGAACCCAACCTAGTTGCTTATCTTCAACCCACACATTAGTACCCTTTCTAAAAGTCATCGTCTCCATTGCAATTTCAACAAAATGCTTCACTTTTACTACTGAAATCAAATCAAGAAGCCTTATAGTTTCATCTTGATCTCCAAAATTCCCCTCTCCGATGATTCAAATTGCGGAAATTCAAAACCCTAGCCGGTAGAGAGAGAAAGAGGAGAGAGAAAGTGAGAGGAGGCAAATTTGGGGTTGAAGGTTCCCGCCCACAAACAAATGTCTTAGTACTACCCGAGAGCCGAAGAGGCGAAGCAGGCGCTGGGTCTTGGTGTACATGGAGTATATTTTAATTTTAATTCAATTTAAATAAAATAAAATAAAATAACAATTAGTAGTAATTTATTTATTCGGCAACAAATTCTCTGATACAACTGTCTAAACGCAACACGTCTCAATTCAATGGTTACTTTTGCAACTGAGAGGCGAGTCAGATATGTCTCTTTATAGTAGGGAGTAAATGATCGATTTGTAAAAAATCACCCTTAAATCACAAAAAAAAAAAAAAAAATCGTTACTAAATTGTAATATTGTCTTTATATTAAGTCGTCTAATGACTAGATGGTTGCACATC